>JAUMGZ010180635.1:0-14050 GCA_032359645.1 Pododesmus macrochisma | reverse complement strand
CGGACGACGGACGACGGACGACAGACGAAGACGGATCGCAATAGGTCACTTGAGTCTTTCAGACTCAGGTGACCTAATAATATAAACCAACACTGAGACACTTTAATTTCACGTAATCTGTTATGTGTGTTTCTTATGTCAACAATAACAGTATCTGTCTACATTTCAACCACTATATCTTGTATTAAATACAAGATTTTAATTATTGTTACATAAACTGTTTGTCATTTAAAGCAATACAAACTACTAATTAGGTTAAGCATCAAATTTACTGAACCCTTATCCTGCTATATAATATAAGCCACCAGTGCTAAAATAATTCATAAATCTTTTATTTATAAACCAATATGTATATACTTTATGTGAAAATAGATCTGTAAATCCTGAGCTTCAAGAATATGGATGGTAAATTTTTGTTATTAGATGTTATCTTTATCTGTGGACTATCTAATAGAATGAAGCAACAGATACCACAAACAACAAATGCTGTGATTAGCAGGATAAGGGTTAATTAATATACTACAATGCTTGGTTTGAAGACGTTACTTTAACATAGTTTTAACAGGTTTCATTTTATGACAAACACGTTCTATTAATATATTTAAATACACTTAAACTATTAAAATACAGAAATAATAAACACTTAAAGAAACTAAATATATGTAGGTCAGCACACCACACATCCAAACACTGTCTTGGAATGAAATGAAGTAACATTTCTTTTTATATAGATCTTGAAATACATAGAAAATAAAAAAAAAACTTGATTTGTTTCAAAGTCTAAGATCAGTCAATAGTGAAGGGATTTTCTTTTATATATTGTATCATTTGACTTGACACTGAATGAAAATGATATTAATCCCACAAGTTTTTAATTACTGATTTATGAGTAAACCTATACAGACTTGAAATTTGGACTTTTTTTTGTTTTATACCACATACATTGATAAGATCACTCTAATAAAGGTGACTATAGCAGAAAACATGCAATATAACTTCCAACATATTATTGCTAAGATTCTCTCATATTAAGATATTTTGCTATTAAAACACTTTCGAATTTAAAGATTCTGGTCAATTTCCTTAGTTGCTCTAAATACATAGAAAATTGAATTGCTTAATGTTGAGAGCATAACACCAAGGGCGATGACTTAATAATATTCAAGACGACATATTGAATTTCAAATGTTCTCTTTGACCAAGAAACAAACATATGGTATACAATGCTTGAAGAGAATAATTTAAGTGTATGGCATTAAAATTACAATGCAATGAATCCCTGCCGCTCTGCAATGAGTAAAACATTCAATGACAGAAATACACAGTATAACTACATTCAGAACAGTACAGAAAGCAAAGTTAAGCCACTCTAAAAATATAGGTGTTAAATTTAATCTCTCTAAATGCCTGAACTAATTTTTTCAAAACAGCAAAGGAATTTAAGAATCTTATAACATCCCTATTATTCCCCTTTAAACTTAAAACATAGTGTTACAGAACACTGTTTTATAACAAATTTTTAAGATTGCCCTTCAAATATAAAATTACATATAATCTACATGTGAAAGAAATTAAATAAGACGAACACACATTAAACACATCACATCATACTGCTACATGTAAGTTGTAACAATAAAGAAAGGAGCTTCTCATCATTAATAAGGAACTAAAACAAGAAACAGTTTTATTGCAACACTTATTACACCACAAGCTTTTTTTGTTATAGATATATACATATCACAGTTTTAACAACTTTCCTTTTCTACATACAAGATAATGTGATTCAACATAACAATCAAGCATTGGACGTGCACACCTTATAACATGTATTATTATACATAGTTTATAATGTCTCACTTCACCAAAAATACTCTTGAAAAAGTATAGGATAGTCCACTTATTCCATGCAATAACAAAAATACAATCTGCAATAGTAAGACTTCTATGTATTATTAGCATTATCGATTTATCCAACACAAAATTGTCAATTTTACAAAGAGACTTCTGTATATTTTCAGTAAATACATCACATGCAAGGCATGTTTAACACATATAAAGATCAATTCTGTAATTCGTTTATTTTTGTATTTCACAACTGAAATCTTATTACAAGTGTTAGTTTCAGAGTGATACAAAATAGACTCTTCACATGCTTTTAGTATAATATGCCTCATACAATATTACTAATCCTGAAACTTGGTATGCAGATCATAGCATGTATATTATTTTGCATATTACAGAAGCACTATAAAGACCACTAGTTAAGCTTGTATTACGTAGTTCTACTTAAGATTATGTCAAACTAACAGTGATTATTAGGAAGCAAAAATTACATTTTGCATTCTCTAAATTCCAGTTTTCTTTTATAAAACAAATAAATATATAAACAAATAACGATTATATGAGAGGCAATAAACATCAGCTGTAAAACGTAACCATGGCAACAGAATCAGATCAGAATCCCTGCAAGTTGCACTCAGAGAACACTTTCTTAAACACCTCTTGCACTATCAATGTTTCTCTTTACTTCTACATTATGTTTTCTATGAATATAAACAAGTTGAAGAGAAGTGGTTTGATATGTTGGAAAGATAAACAGGGTCTGTGGTAAACACGAGAAAAGGGTGTAAATATTTACATTCTATAAGTGGAAAACAATAAAAATGAAAAGAGATGATTAATTTAAGATTTTTGAAATTAAATTAAGAGAAGAAACAAGGAGGCATATGAATACATGGTTAGAATACCTTTACAATGAGTAGATAAAAACAAATGACTTGATGTCTAAAAATTTGCACAAGTAAATCATAAACAACAGAAATGTCTTATGATTTTTCTTCAGAGACAAATTTGTATGAATATACATATTTTCTTGAATGATGAGAGATAATTAACTTTAAAGGTTTAAATATCCCTCAAGAAACATGCAGAGATTGTGATTTATATTGCCTTACCAGCACACAACATAAAGCATAGTAACATTTATAAAACTTTGGTACTTTTTTTCACCCTTTTTCTGTTACTGACACCACTACAACTTTCAGTAATACTAACATATCAAAGTGTTATTACAGACAGTAACCTTACACAGTAACACATCACTCTCAATATCAACAATGCTAAACATTTAAACACAACTCACACTGTATCATCTAACTTTCACTTCTATTAGACACTCAGAACAACAATAACACAACTACTACTAAATTACACACCAAACATCTCCTTATATAGTTCTAATTAACTTTGTACTCAGTCAAACACTGTGCACTTATTTACATATGCACAGCACATTATCTCGCCTCTCCCATTTGTAACCTGTAGGTTACCTCCCTTTATTACTCAATTCATAATGTTTTAAGGATTATCTCCCTTTATTTCCATTTAAAGATTCTATAAAGAGGTCTCCTTCAATTATGATAAACAACCCACTTCAAGTGCCTTCAGTTTTAATTAATTAATAAGTTGTCTTTAACTCAGACCAATCAATAATCTGAAAGTTTACCCCTTTGATATTTACTTACCGGTGTTCTTTTTTTTCTAACCTGGTACCCAGATTTTTCTTGTTCATTACTAAAGGGGCAACTGGTATTTTTTTCTGTGTAAACAGCTGTGACTAGCAATTTTTCTTTTTAATAAACATGAAAAGAAACGAAAAATACCCTTGACTATAAAAACCATCCGGAGGCCTTTTAACTGACTGCCTTTGTCATATACATCCAATACTATATGTAGGGGTGATATGTTAGTAAGTCAACAGAGATGACTACCTTTTGTCATTTTTCACATAAATAAACTGATCAACTAATCATAATGGATTAAAATCAGATTTCACTGTAAGATGTGAATGACTAATCAAGATAAACAATTCCGTTAATTTGTTCTTGAATATAAAGTGTCTAACAAAGAAATCAACAAAAATTAAAACTTCAAAATAAATAACAAGACTCCACATAATACAACTATAACAAGTCTACTACAGTATGTTTAGTTTAAATACTAAGAACAATTCTATACGAGTAGGAGTATAACAAATGAACTATAGGACATTCTGTTTTCTATATCTATATTTATAAGTTAACAGATGAGAACAGGCAGCACTTTCAAGAGTTACAGTGACTTAAATGCTGTAAGAATGTCTGAGTGATCAATTATTTGAAATAGTCAGTACTACTAATCACATTCTATGCAAGTTTCTGCGACACAAAGTGTCTTGAATGTTTGAAATTTCAGATAATCAGTATTATTAATTACATTCAATACAAGAGTTTCTGTGACACAGAGTGGTCAAAATGTTTGTGATACTCAGCATTACTTATCACATAATCACTGTGTTACAAAGAGATAAAGATGCTTGTTTAATGTTTAGTTAAAACAGCATAGATTCAGTTAAACTCAAACATCACGATGCAGCTTTCAGAATAATGACTTAATGAGTAAGTTGCTTAAAGAACACACACTTCTCAAACTGTTAAATTTTCTTTTAAGTGTCTTTTGATTTTAGACCTTATAGGTATGAAACAAATAAATTTGTCTCGATAAATTTTTCAAACCTTAACACAATGTGGACACATGTAATCTGTTTTATTTAAACACATTTGCATAGACTTTTTGAGTTGAAACAAAACTTATTGTCTGACCTTTAAGCAGCAAGTATTTTCAAATTTAACTATAGCTGCAATCTGCATATTTTGTTTGGGTCTGAACACTATACTATTAAGATTCCATCTCAAGCTTTTTTTAGAAAAGGATGAAAATATTATGGACAAGCAATTTTAGCAGTATTTATAAAGAGTATTGCTACAGGAAAGTTACGATAAGTACAAAGTAATAAGAACACAGAAGAGGAGGAAAGAAGCTGCGAAAAAGTTAACATGTAAAAAGAGGTTAAGTCCTATGCCAACTATTATAAAGTCCTTTTGTATATAGTCTATGCCAACTATTATCAAAGTTAATGGCAGAAGTGACTTTACTAACTTACTGGAACCAGACTGTGCAATCATTCAAATTAACATTCCATAAGAAATCAAAACCATCGATCCTGCACATATATTTCCAGTATGTGATTATTTATACACATTTGACATATACAAGGCCTTTAGTAGTTCTCAATACAAATCTTAACCTTGTTGACCATCATTTCACCCTACATATATAAAATAGCTCTTACGTGACATTTTGACTAGAATTTCCTAGATAGACACGTCAAAAATTCTGTTAATATTCAACAGTTACTTTTATCGTTTTGCATGTTGATTCCACAACATACACATCTCTTGGGTAACTTAGCACTCGTTCTTTTCCCTTTTAAACATATGTGTCAGGGAATTTAAATAGAACGTCATGTGTGCCTTCATTTAAACAAACCAAACCAGCTGCTCTTGACAGGGTTATTCTGGGTAATATATAGCATATAATCACAGAGAGTCATAGTAAAAAACATTTAGTCCAATTCATCTTTCACAACAAAACCATATTTACATCTTTTTAACACGACCATACAATTCAACCACAACTTTCATACATATATATAGTCTACAACTGCATTTTTTAATCTTTGGGTTAAAAATCTTTAGCATGCATTTCCAGTTTTTAACTAACAATTACTATTAACATGCAAATAACAGCTTTCATACATAGATATAGTCAACAACTGCAACTTTCAATCTTTAGGTTAAAAATCTTTAGCATGCATTTCCAGTTTTTTAATTAACAATTAGTATTAACATGAAAAATATGCAGGCTACTGATTAGGTATGCACTGATAGTATTAACAAACAAACAATGGCTTAAGGTAAGTTGGAAAAAAGATGTTCATCAAACATTTTGATGTCATAGGGACATACTTCTAGAACCAGCCATCAAAGTATTATTTCACTTCGCCAATTTTTTCTGAACAAATAGAATAGTATTTACTACATCCATTTTTACAACTTAAAAAAACCAAAAAAACAAAAAAACAAAAAAACTCTTAAACCGAGTATTCCCATGCCTTCATGATGTTACTTTTTTTTTCAAACACAATAATTGAGAGAGAAATTACTACTTTGAAACTGGCATATATCCACTTACTTGACAATTACACCATCAAATTGTCAGTTTATTGATAAAAACAGTACATACATTTCTCTGTAATATTTACTGCTGTTGTGCGTGTGAACAGTATAATAATACACTATTTTATTTATTGCATATTGCTTCAATAATAAAAGCAGCAATATTTCTCAGGCATTTATTGACTGTATACAAATAATGTGAGTGTCATTTTACTTTTGTTTACATGCCATCTGAAAAAGTATCTTTCTTCAGAAAAACCTGAGAACCTCAGAAATACAAAACACACAAAATTCTACCATGAGACTGTCATGCAACATTTTACAAAATAGAAATTGAATGTAAAAACAAAGACCTCCTAAAAGCCTTTTGATTTTTATATGCATGTACATATTATAAAATTGGTGATCTAAAAATTTCAAGATGTAAATTTTTTTTTTAAGTTAACAGCTGATTCTGACACAATATACACCTGTACATAAAAGAAGTGTGAGAAATGATATCAATGATCTGTTTGTTTTTATATATTTTTCATGAAATAATTTAATGGATGATAAAAATGTGTAATGGTAAGTTTTATCTTGCACTTTTTTTGGGGTGTTAATTAAATTAACAGAAATGGATGTATGAAACTGATCCTGTTTTGAAATATACGATGATGATATTATGAATTATTTGTTTTTGATGATTATGAAATGAATTTTACAATTATCATTTTTTTTATACATTTAACACAATTAAAGACATTTGTCTGATTATTACTGTCAGAGAGAGATAATCACTAAATGATATTATAAGTGTCTTGAGTAAACGACAATGACATATCAATGTGATGTATAAATGTTTTTAATTGAATGAACATGACAAATAATTTACAAATTTACAAATCTGAATGGGAATGGAAGATTGTAGGTTCAACAATAAAGATCTTCTTTCGTTTAAAAAAAAACATTTTTATCATCAAGAGAATATAATAAGCAAATTATTGCTCTATACAAGAATTTGGCATATGGTTAAAATTCACGGTAAATCGTTATGATTCACACAAACAGTAGCATATAAATTAATTCCCGATTTATTATATCTTTTAATATGTGACTTTAACTCTTTTTTATTAATAATTCTATAAGCATACGTGGCTATGCATTTTTATTTTAATTTACAATGTTAGTATTTTATGTCTTAAATTACAGTTGCTTTTTTCTATGTAAATGGGAGTTTATATATATTTCAATTTTTTTTTTACATGAACAAACTAATAAACAATTTTTATTCTTCAACTGAGCATATATTAGTGCCAATTGTTTTCACATATGAATTGCAATATTTATTTTTTTTAAATGAGCATATATATAGTGCCAATGGCTTTCACGTTTGAATTTTTAAAAAAACCTTTAGAGTAATGAAACCTATAAAAACATCATCTTTGTATGACTAATGTTACTTTCTACTTTATACTAGAATTGTTGTATTAACAATTATAAATAGCATTATTTTTTAACAAAAGGTAACTGAATATTTTAAACATTAAAGAAATATGTTCCCTTGGACAATTGAATTACCTGGTATTGAAACATGTGCATAGAAATTAAGAAATTCAGCCTGATTTCGTCTACTTCAAACATTAAAGAAGTCATTTACCAATATTTCATTGAAATGTCAATACAAAGATTTCTTTCTTCTTTATATAAATAGTAATTTAAAGTTAGTTGTCAAAGTTATTTCTTCCACACAATCTTATTTTTCTGTTAAAAATGTTATCAGACAAATTTTAGGAGATATATTGAATAATTTGTGTATTCAAAATGTTGCAAGATTTTGATCGAACAATAATTATTTAAAGAGTCAAAATTGTGTGTAAAAAACAGAAGACCCAGGTACCATACAAATCAGTGTTCCATATTAACATAATCCCTTTAAATAGTGAACACCCATGTTTTAGTATTCTACATTACTGATGCTATTTTCCCACACAAATTTTACACACACCCTTCATTTTTTTAGTTTGCTGTAAACTTAATTTCTATTACCTCCTTTGAAAAAGCCTGCAAGAATGATATCCCTTGAAATACAATATTAATACCTTAAATATTAAAAATCAAAACAAAAACTACAAAGCTATCAACAAACAAGCATCATATAATACAAATGTGTATCTTAAACTATGGTAACCATGGTAATAAATAAGTAATAAAAACAATTGACTAGACTGATAATCCATCATAAACATGCTGTCGACTTCACTTCAGCATTGGGATAAGGATTTTTAGAGGAAGAGGAAGATTTGCTTTGTTTTGGAGAAGGATCACTGGCACCCGATAGTGTTCTTGTAAATGATAAGTTTGGCATCTCTGTGTCTTTTGGTTGAGGTTTCTTGACATACGCTCTCCGACTCGAGATGAATTCCGGTTCTTTGCATACAAAAGCAGATGATTCTGTTCTTGAAAGGGCACTCTGAGGTAAACAATAAAAGCTTTATTATTATTCTATACATTTTTTCTCACTGCAATCTCTACTACAGCAGCTTGACTACAACATCTTTAAATGACACTGTAACTGCTGTCCTATTATAAGGATGGTGGAGAGTATATCAACAATGTTTGTTATGAAATGTAATTAAAACATTTATTATATTATGACTACAAAACATTTTACTTACTGATCCAACTTGAAAGTGATGGACAAATTTTATCAATTGATGAGAAAAAATCTTCAACAAAATAAAAGATATTTTAATTTTTAAAAAATTGTATCATTCTAAACTGTAATCTTCATTGAAAGTGCCAAGTAATATCAAAAGCTAGAGGTCGAATATTTAAATATTTATAAATATTTGCAGAAATTTACTGATGTGTAAATATTATGAGAACCATTATTTACTTGTTAATGTAAAATGTTTGTCAGTCTATCTTTTACTCCTTACCATATCAGACATTGTAAGCTCAGGGAAGTCGGAGAACTGATACTTGAAATTATTTCCTTGTTGTAGATCCTGACCAGAGATACCAGTTTCATCATCTTCATCATCACTAAACAGAGTAAACACAGATATATTATTTGAAAACCGTTTATAAGTCTACATGCATGATAGGGATTTAAAATATGTCAGCTATAAGATAAAGAAAATACCGTGAACAATAATGAAAATAAAAGCTGCGATATTGAAATACCAGAGACTGGAAGGAATATTTGCTATCCCTTGTGCAACACAGAGTACATAACACTGTCAACAAAAAGCCATTATAATTATATCCTTTGCACTATAATATGCACGTTTAAGTGGGAAACTTCAAAGTTGGGATCAGTTATCACATTTAGACACAAATTCATTAGATAAGCACTAAACAGTGATGACTTGCCATAAATGTTTTTGTTATGTTCTTCCCGTGCCATCACTTATTGAAATTTATTGAAATTTATTGGCATTTTGCCTGGTTATCAGTTCACTTGATTCAGATGTCACTACCTTTGTCTTCCGAGATTTTAGTAAAATAAAAAGCTTATGACAGAAAGGTTAAGTTTAAATGCTAGTTGCACACGAGAAGGTTTTTTACTTTGACCTTTACCTGTTTTTCTTTCTATAAATCCTCATTTTCAAGTGTCAAACAAAACCTCATTCAGGAACATGTATTGTATAACTTGTATTGTATAATTAAGGTCAAACATAATGATGAGTCTTAAAAACCATAAATATTCTAATGAGAAGCATAATGTAACAATTATTCTCACATTTATTTTGTTAACAATATTTAAATATATATGTTCACAACAAATAATTACATATACTATGTCTTAAAATTGAAAATGGTTACAATTTATTTTTATTTATTTTTTGACTGAATCTGTTTCATAAAATCACACACTTATGGGTCAGCAAAAACCTTTTCAAAATAAATTGAACCCAAACCTTGGATAACCATGCAGGAACGGACACATCTTTCCCTTAAAGCAAGCACATTCTTCCCAGAAGCGACATGTGATCGCTGACAAGTCGTGGGCAAATTTACAGTCCACCCGACGACAACTTCCTTCCATGAAGAAACTACAAGGCTTCTTCTTGACACCTGAAATTACACGTTTCATTTGCCTTCAACAGCTGAAAATCTACATGTTATAATGTTTACATATTGTTTGAATATGAATGATTGTTATACTGAAGGATTAAAAGATATCTACATAAATGACAATATTAAATCATTGTATTCTTTTGATTATTGATCTGAAAAATTCTTCGTGCAAATTGCACATATTTCAGATATTTTTCATAGAGCATATATATGTCGCTTAGTATTATATAGTTTGGAAAATAGGATCCCTTTATTAGTAGAGTTTGAGGATGAAATACAGAAGAATGTACAATTTAACATGAATAATTTCCAAGAGATACAAAAGAATACATAAAATTGGCAGTGAAATATTTATGAATGCATACCTTTACTTGTAGAATATGTGTGGTGAAATATTTAAGAAAGCATACCTTTACTTGTAGAATTTTAGCAAGATATATAAGAATGCATACTTTTACTTGTAGAATTGGCTGTGATATATTTTAGAATGCATACCTTTACTTGTAGAATTTGTGCGATGAGATCTAAGAGTGAGACAGGATGGAGTATTATGTCCGCTGAACCACACTTCCTCCAGGTCAGCTGAATAAACAGCTTGGTTTGGTATAGGTACAAATCCTTGACTCTCTCTAGTGTCCTGTTACAAACAAAAAGATGTAACATTAAAGAAATAAGCAATACTGTACAGTGAAATCTTTTTAACCTTTCCATTCAATTCTCTTCCTAGAAACAAAGAGATAATACATTTAAATACATAATTTGTAGTTTACAAAGAAATATACCACAAATTGTAAAATTTACTACAAAAAAAAATGCTAAAGGCAAGAATGGACTTGATGACATTTTCTTTATACGCACATATGAAACAATCAAGAAAAGATATTGTTTGCAAAAAAATCTTTTTTAGTACCCATGATTTTATATCTTTTTAAGTATTAAAAAGCGGAATAAATAACTCTAAACATTTTAAGACTTAAAGGTTACCATACACCAGAATGACACGGAGGCATCGCGGCGGGTGGCACATGTGTAGCAGGAACGCTTACCATATCGCGAGCATCTGGTTTCGCTTCTAGTTTTTTAATAGAAGTTCGTGATGTTTCCATTTTAAGTTAATAAATGTATATTTTGTTCATTTTCTGTGTGCGTCCAACGTTTCCTATTGTTTGCCAATGTCCATTGAATTACGGCCTAGAATATCGTCCTGGTTTTTCGATTTACTATTTTACATGTCCATATTACTGAATCCTAGTTCATAGAGAGTATGTGAGATTAAGATGAATATTATATTAGGTCAAACTGTGTATTAAATTAAACAAAAAAACTCATTTTCTCAGTACTCCTTCAACAGCTAACTTTAGATTATTTGAGGAAAAGAAAGCACAATAATCAATATCGGTAAAATATTACACAGGGGCCAGGGCATATTGTCCCTTACATAAAGGCCATTCACACGCGATCGACTGTCTTACCTGCTGTAATTGCATACTACTACTAATATCAAAATACCTTTCTAATTTACCTATTTCCTGTAACATTGATATGGTGTGATATTGAATGCATATCCAATAGTGAGTTATACTGTTTATTCGTCTATTACACCCTTAAAGTAACGAAATAACGAAAGATTCGAAAATAAAATATGTAAGAGTAGAGTACACAAACGTGTGTTGTGTCCGTGAAAAAGGTGCATTTTTAAAAAGAAAAATAGCAAGTGCAAGAATGATATTGTCAATCAATTAACATAAAGCATATCATTAAAAACAAATAATTGTTTTTTATGGAATTGTACATTTAAATACGTGAATGTATATTCGTTAGCGATTTATGTTTTCCTGAACTTGCTTCACAAAAGTAGCTATCTGTTTAAGATGTTAACATACTACGAATATTGATAGTATCTAGATAAAGTGGTGTTTTATTCGGTTAATGTAAATTGAATTAATATTGAATATTGCAATAGAGAATGAAGATTTATCGATTTATGATCACCATATTTTTATTAGTAAAAAACAGTATGAATAGAATCAATAGAACGAGAGACATTGACAATCAAACAATAACTGTGTCAAACAATGAAGCACCGACATGTAATTAATTAAATCAACATCACAACAATCATCAAGACTAGTGATCCATGCGGACCGACTAAGGACGGTCACCCAGCACGAAAGCAGGCGGTGTGGTTAAACCTCAACCCCCATTCCCGTTTGAGACTAAAAGTCTTAAGTACAGACATACATTTAAAATTTTTGTAAATACACTTCATGGCGCTGTAAATCATCTCAACAACTAACCGCCCACATCAATTGCAAATAAAAATCTAACCGAGTAAATCGTTTATACAATACGTGGTAGATTCATAAATTCCACATAAAGTATATGCAAAATGACATTGATGAACAATCAGTGTGCTCGCAGAGTTACATCAGCAACACCTAAGCCAACTTAAACTGCCAGAACAAGGGGGAGAGAGGGAGTGAGTAGGGACCTTAGGAGAGCAAAACTCACCAAGTAATGTGTCAGGGCGAAACAACTAAATTGGCTCAAGTAATTGCTATAACAGCAGCGTGAGCTCAGAAATAAAGAACAACACGAAGTCCAACTAACAACCAGAAGGACAGATATCAAGACCAAGCCTTCTCCATATAGGGAGTTTTCAACTGAAGCCCTTCATTGCGTCCCAGTAGTATTGTTAGAAGGCATGCAATGCCAAAGTCAATGCCAGTAAAGGCGGTAAATAGAACCAATACTAGGCATGTAGTGCGTCTCACTATAAGAGGATCATAACTACGTTTAATGAACTTTCTTAGAATTTTAGTAGCAACAGAAGATACGTCTGGGTTGTTTTTAATCCTCCTAAGTTTGTAAACAAGATCTCCATAAAATGACGGTTGTGAAATGCCTCTAGTTACATACTGGGAAATACTAACCTGACCATATCTCAAAAGAATATCTAAAATCTTCTATAAACAAGTTTTACGCAGTGTATGAAATCGATACCCCTGTGAAATAAGCTGGGTGGTAAGGTCAATATTACGCGAATAAAAGTCACTGATATCTGAACAAGCTCGAGCATAACGAAGTAATTGGAAAATATAAATGCCGTATGATGGAAGTCATGAATATATCCATCAAGCCATTAGTAATTTACAAATCAAAATGATCTCTTTTATCGTAGATATGAGTATGAGATGTTCCGTTAATAATACTAATGTCTAAGTCTAAAAATTGGCAAACAAATATCATTTTGGTAAGCCTTGATACGATTAAATTCTTTAAGATATATAAATCTGATATGTTTAGAAAAAAGGGTTATCTAAATTTAGTATATCATCAAGATATCTGGAGGTTCTATTAAAATTATTGATCAAGTCAGATTTGTTCGCCTTTTGGAGCTTGATTATAAAATCTCATTCGTAACAAATCAAGAAGAGATCTGCTACAAGTGGGGCACAATTCGTTCCAAGGGGTATACCAACAACTTCTTTGTAAATCTTGTCGCCAAAAAGAACAAATATTTTATCTAATAAAAAGCATAATGCGTTGCATAATTCAAGACAGGTCGACATTTTATAAGACTTATAATTATTACTAGAAAAAAATCCCGTATGAGTATAAGTAGCTAAATATGTTTTCCCCTCTCTATCAAAGGCCCATCTTATCAGTGTTTGTAACTTATCCTTGATCAGGTCATGTGGCAAAGTGGTATACAATGTGGAAAAGACAAACGTGCTTATTTCCTAGAATATAGCTCAATAAATGAAGTTTGTCAAGAATAGCGCCGGAATTTTTGATAAACCAAAAATAATTGACCCCGCTATTAGCGAAAACATAGTTACAATACTTAAACACATGACCCTTAATAGTTGTTAGTGCAGACGTGAGGTGCTTAGAAATACTCGTAGTGGTACAATTACTAGAGTTTG
>JAUMGZ010180624.1:0-14051 GCA_032359645.1 Pododesmus macrochisma | reverse complement strand
AAATGTCATTGTGCATGTTTGATTGGGGTTTTTCGAAGGGTTGTTGAGTGCGGGTATATGCACATCTGTGATTGCGTACATCTAGTTTTATATTGCAAAACAAGCGAGAAAGCTAAAATACATTATTTAAAAAAAAACTGATTAGAAAATAACATGTTTAACACATTGTTAGGGGTGAGATGTTTCATTCATTGTTCATTAAACAATAACAAGACAGCACTTACACCATGTTACAAGTACCACTTATCAGATACAAGGTTGAATAGACTACTCCTTAAGTATCAAGTACCCACTTGAACAAATGACACACACACACACAGACATCACTAAATTGTATCTAGTGAAGATCGTTACTGCTCTACCTACTGGTTCAGAAAAAAATAAAAACAAAAAAATGTATTGAATCATCAAACTTATATAGGCCAGTATGTACACTTATAGGAAACATGCTTTGTTAGAAAAAACCATTTGTTACAAAAGAAGTAAGTATTATTTGTGATAAACTTGTGTACAAGTTTTGAAATAGATACAAATACTTGTAGGTCATGTTTTGAACAATTTTTTGTAAACTTTTGGAAGATAATTGATGTGCAACTTAAACCAACAATTTTTTTTAAAAAGAAATTCTGATTATAATTAGATTTTTACCCAAATGTTGGAAATAAAAATTGGTTTTAAATTAGTGGTCTAAAGATCTGATCTGTGACCTCTTAAATGGCAAAGTTTTATTGATAAAATTATTCATACTGGTACCTATAAAGTGTCCTGGTTTGACTTGCTTATTTCTATATACAATAGATACTGCCCTTAATATTGTGATTTCTACCTTCATTTGAAGGATAAGATATAGTAACAAGTGCTTTATAAACATATCCATGGATTTAATTGCTGTCGTTGTTTATCTTTACCACACAGCTGGGAGAAGCTACCGCAGATCTTGCTGAGGAACACAACACTGCAACTCAATCCTCCGAGATGCTGGAAGCGGAAACTGCAGAAAGGATGAGACTTGAAAAAGAACTTAAAGAGATACAGGTATGAAGTTATCTCCAGGTAAATGTAAGCTTAATAGAAAGTATGCAAGCTTAAAATACACAGGTATCTTCCTGAGATTCCTTCTCTACTCAATTTTCAATTTTAACTTCTTGCAAATATCTGATGGTAATTTTTTTGATCATACATTACCTACTCATGTGGAATTAAGCAATAAAAAAAAGGTTTCTTAAATGCAGGTTAAATGTCTAAAAATGTCTATCAAGTTATTGTATTTTGTGTTTTTACTAAACATTGCAGTCTTTTTAACTCCCTGATGCTCTATACATATTACTTTCTTCTACTAATCACACTTTATTTTTTCAAAAAACAAATATTTTTTTCACATCCCTGAAATGGTTTTTGAAATGTCATGGATTGTGTGTTTGTGTAATTGATTATTTTATTGATTATTTCATTCATTTATTCATTCAATGTTTGAATCTGTTATTATCTAGTCCAAGTATGCAGTGTTAAAGAGACATGGGGAGAAGATTGAAATGGAGTTGACACAGGTACATCTTTGGCAGGCTCAGGCTCTTGATGGTGACCTTGAAGATGACCTTGATGGTGAGTTGATTATTATAAAATGAGTATTTACACCAACTGTCTGTTGAAAATTTAAGGATGTCCGACAAAGGACAATAATACTATGGGATGTTGTGAAAAATAAAAAAATTCCTTCCAGATTGTTCTAGAAAAAATATTGTATTTTGATGGGAAATTCGTTAAAAGGAAAAAAGTAAAATTGACTTGGCAAGAAACTAATGGGAATATATTGGCATCGACTGTCTGATGATTCTGTCCTCTTTATCTACTAAAGTACTCTAAATATTTTCTTCACTTTTTATGCAATTGATCCTTTTTATGATATTTGGTTGTACCATTTCATTTTCCTGTCAAAGTGCAAATGGTGTCCCTTTACCATATTGAACGCTAATTGATTGAAACATTGAATTTTTTTTCAAGTTTGCTAAGAGTACATATTACCGGAGTCCACCACTTGAATTTGATATTTTGGAAAATTGCAGGAATATTTAATAAGCATAAGTACAATCTGATTGGTTCATGATTTCTGTGTGGTATCTTTTGAAGGAAACATCAAACATTAGATATTCTTTAAACTTGCTTAGAGTACTTATTACTGAGTCCCCTACTTAAGTGACTTCTTCCTCAGTTTCTGCTCATATTTAATTAGCATACTGCAGTGTGATTGGCTGATGGTTTCTATGTGATATTCTTTTGGAGGAAGTAATTTGTTGGTCTTTTATTTGGATTAAATTCTTTGACATTTTTTCCAGCTGATGGTTCCATCTATAAAGAGAGATATGAGAGGATTTTACGAGAACTGGACTTTACAAAGAAGCGAATGAACAAACAACATGAAGAAGAGTTAGAACAAGAACACTCAACTAAGAAAGCAGTAGAAAAACGGGTAAGTCCACATATCGTATAAACTGGTGTCTAGTAGACTGTTAAGAAAGCCAAAGGATAAATGTTATTGTTGCTTGTTTTGAATAATGTCCTGGTAAAATCGAAACCTATACTTCCATCTTGACACACACATGCGCATAGGCACATGCACATACACACATTAAGCTGTTTAAATGACAAATCTTAGTTAGGATTATTTAATGTATAGGGCTTGAATCCCTATTATTTTTATACACCCTTCGTAAGAGGGAACGTATTATGTTATCACAAGGCGGGCGGGCAGGCGAGTGTCCTCTCAATTTCTTGAGTAATTTTTGACAGATCAACTTTAAACTTCACAAATTTGTTTATAGCTATAAAATCTCTTCCGAGTTCGAAATTGACAATTTTTGTTTGTAATTTTGAGAGTTATGGCCCTTTGTTGCCGACGGGCACACAGTTTACACTCAATTTCTTGAGTAATTTTTTGACAGATCAACTTCAAACTTCACAAAATTGTTAATGGCTATAAAATCTCGGACGAGTTCGTTATTGACAATTTTTCGTTTGTAAATTTGAGAGTTATGGACCTTTGTTGCCGAAATGTTGTCCGCTCAATATCTTTAGTAATTTTTAAGGTATTCGCATGACAACTTCATAAGCAGGTTCCTTATACCTCAAAAGCTTGGATTAGTTTTGATGACTATTTTCTGATCGTAATTTTGGGAGTTATGGACCTTTGTTTCCGTCAAGGCTCACCTATCCCAAGTGTCAGCTCATTATGATAGTAATTTTTGAACGATCAACTTTAATCTTCACAACACCTATTGTCAACCTCTTCTTAAGAATTGCAGACAGGTGTATTGTTCTCCGCTTCGCGGTGCCCTTGTTATTGTTTAATATTGAAATTTGAGTATTGAAAAAAAGAATTTGATTATTGAATAAATCATATAAGGTATAGTTCAAAATTTTAAAAACTATTGTTGCAAAATACACTTGTTTACGCAAAAATTGTTTGAAATTGTTAACTTTTAGCAGTCTGTGGTAAGTGGGATTGCTGAAGCCTATATCAGTTTGATATATATAAGGTTTTTATACATTATTAAATATATAGTGAAATATTAGTTTTCCAACTACATGTATGTTATGGGTTATCAAAGAATGTGTATTAATTAACATTCATATTTATCATGATAAAAGTGTTAAGTTTTACATGATTTAGAAATATTATATATAAATGTTTGTGTGAAATCTATAAAGTATATCTTTTGGGAAGTGTGATAATTATCATGTGTGCTGTAAATTACTTAATTAGCCTTACTTCCCTTAGATATTCCCACCATATTCTAAATTAAAGTTTCTGCCACGACCTGTATTGTGTTAGTCATTTAAACAAATCTTTAAGAATAAATGCTTAGATAGAATGTATGCAGAATATTGAAAGCAAAAAAACATTCAAGAATTAAGTTTAAAGTTGATTAAAAAATCTTTTAAAAAAATAAATGTAATAAAAGTTAAAATCAAAATGGATCAAATGTTAGGTATACCTAGGCATGCCGCTATTATGTTTACTTCATGCAATACTCTTGCTGGTTAAATCCTCACTGCCGTTACTGTACTTAAATACCTTGTTTACTAAGGCACTTTTCAGGATAAGATAACTCATTACATAACAGGCTTCAGGTAACACACCAATATTAATCTGCTTTATGAAGTTGATCTGCCTAGTGGTGTATTTACTTAACAGACTAATATACATTGAAACAAGTTCACTTTAAACACTCAATGCCCACATTATATCAAGACCCTTGGTACTGTATCTGATACCAGTGTTAGGGATTGTCAATACATATAAACAGCTATCCCCTTCATTTATCTGAGGGGGTCTATTGAGGGTTTTTGTTGAAACAACCATACAGTGGAGAGTTTAAACTTTTGAGTGATCAATAATGGAACTGGATGTAAATGGGAGCGACCCTGTGATTGATCCTATGGTATGTCAGGTGTTTTTCTTCTATATAAAGTGTGTACATACAGTTAAATACCAGCACCATTTAGAGCATTTGCTCATACATACGTGTTCTCTAATTTTAGTTGTATAAAGTAGTTCTTTAAATACAATACAGTTGTAAACATGCTACTCATGAAAACCTTTCTGGATGAAGTTTTGTACTATTTCCAAGGTCTTTATATAATAACCTGATATGGGTAACTGTTTAACTATGATATATGTTGATAAATAAGGGTGAATGACAGCTAGTGTATACCGGTAAGTACATGTACATGTGTATATGTAAATAGACTGTCACTCCTTTCTGTATATTTATTTAGAACATTTTGTGAACTATTTTGACATTGAATTTTATCTAAAATTTAAAGGTGAATTGTTACCCAAAAAGAATATAATACCTTGACTTAAAGACCGCATTTATAGAGTTAGATGTGATTTGAGGTTTCAATAAATATTACCACACAAACATTTATGACTTTTTGAGCAATTATCAACAGACTAACATTTACGTAATTAAGGGGGTGCAGGGTTGGCCCAGTCAGTATGAGGGTGTATATACATTGATAAGTGTGTAGTACTTGCACTTATTGCTGTGGTTTGATTACCCTGCTTTAATCCAGCTGATATCAGTATTAGATAACAAAACATGATAGGATGGTAAGTCATTCCAGGCCTGTATACTCATTGGTAACTGACAGAATCGGGTTTACCAAGTCAGTGAAACATGTAATCGCAGCTTACTGATTCACAATGACAGGTGGGTCAGTTGGTTCCCTGGGTTCTCCTGGTGATCAGTCTGTTCTTCAAATGCATAGCAAACAAACCATGCCAACACCATACATTTTCCAAAAAATCAAACAGTACAATTTTAGTTAACAAGCTCAAAACAATGAAAGGTAGATTGGAAAATATGTACAATTCTAAAAAAAGTCAGCTACAGCAGTCCTTAACTTTGGTTACATAAGTACAAAATATGATCTAACTAACTTAGAAAATATAACGTGTTACTTTGAATGTAATCATCAATTGCATTACAAAATATTTCAATAAAATGATTAAAGATTGCAAGCATTATTGATCAGCTTTTTCTTTTTATGGAAAAGGACAGATTTAAAAAGTTTTTTCAATCAATTGTAAGTAAGATGTAAATTAGCAGATTTAAATCATTTAACTAGTTCTAAGGTAGTGTGTCTGCTCTTTCCCATGGGAAGATTACCTAGGTCTTTTTGACTTATGTGTGAGCCTGACATGGTTAATTAGGTTGACTAACAGTATGGAATACCTGGGGATATTTACGTTACGTCATACCTGGCAATGTTAAATGTACCAGTTACTGTAATATTCTGTGTTTATCTGGCAACTCCTGGGGTTAATCTATGTATACATACAGTCATACCAGGTGTGAACAAGAAAAAGATAGGAAATAGGACATTGACAAATAGTTGTTAAAATTTCATTGCCTTGATATACATTGGTTTGTCTAGACTCAGCACAAAGTTCAGGTTTACTGACATGGTTCATTGTTTATTTATTGTTAAAAGTCTAATAGCAATTAGAGAAGAACAAAATCTACATCAGCGCACAGTTGCTCATTACTTAAGAGTTATTTTTTTGAAAAACCTTTAAAAGATGATCTTAGAATAGTGTGTGTATTCCTTGGATTAGGTTCCTCCTCCTTCTCCCTTTCTTCTTCCCCTCTCCTGTTCTCAGTCTCATCCTCGTTTTCCTTTCTTTTTCCTCTTCTTTTCTCCTGCTCCCTCATCCTCCCCTCAGTTTTGTGTCAGTTTCCTTCCTTAAACAGAAGCTGGTCAGTGACATGATGGACTTGAAGCTGTCCAGTGACAGTAAGCTTTGGCAAGTTCCTGGTACCCAGTACATGTACATACATATAAACATTATATTCCTCCAAAGTCACATTTCATAGATTACAAGTTTATATTAATACAACTTATTGTTGTTTCCATCTTTGAAACTGTTATATTACATCTTGTGTCAAAGTCGAGCCCTCTCTCATTAATTGGCATGGGCAATCAGGAATATGTCTAGGGAAAGACACTCTAAAGTCATTTTTGTTTTAAATTCCTGAGAAAAAACTTTACCTTTCCTGTGTCCTTTGTGCTTTAGTTATGGGTTGAAGGGAAATTGAGGGGTTCAAGGAAAAGTGATGTTACATATCAAATCCCTAATCCCAGGGCCACACCTACACAGAAGTCATTTAACTTGTTAGCAAAACAGATCATGTTAAACAATAATAACAACCACTCAATAATAATACAACAAATAGTCAAGTTTAATACACATTTTTTGCTTGCCTGTGCGGTATGAAATGATCATGACTTATGATAAATGAAAACATCATGTACAGTAAGTAAGACATATATTACAGCACACAATTAGACATCAGTCAACACTAGTTTTATGTGAGGTAGACTCTCACAAGTCCCATTAATAACTTTTTCAGATTCACGTACTTTAAAAAAGACATATAATTTAGAAGTAATTGGGGGTCAGTGGTACATATGGCTTTATTGTCCTATAATTGTCATTATAAATGGCTGAATCATGACAAAGTATGGACATATATAAAACACAAGGACTTAGCATGTCTATAAATCATGTTTATTGTACTGGACTGAACCCTTGTGCAGTCTGTCCACAACTAATGATGATATATTGGTACAGTGACCACAGCAAATGTACTGATATGTCCACTTTGACCTTAAACAAACCATGTAAACCAAGTAAATTGGACATGTGTAAACGGTCATATTCATTATGAAATAATAGATAAGTTTCATCACATCTACAATAAAGATAAAAAATGTATGTAGTTCCTAGAAATAGGTTGGTAGGCACTCTAGTCAACAAATCTTTAAAATTAGTTTGTTTATTATGTTGTACTCAGTTGAAAGTGGAGATTAAATCAAAACATTATATCATAGTATCATTGAATGTGGTATATTTACAGTTTCTGAAACATCTTTGTTATCATCAAGTTTTCACCTGTCCGGAGTGCCATATATTAACTGGCTATGTTTGGTATCAAGAAGTTGATGTAGGGTACTTTTGACAGAAATCTTAAGCTAAAGATTAAATAATTAAATTTTTTTTTTTAATAAGTTCTTTGTTAACCGATTTCTACTGGCGCGATGGCTCATTAGTAGAGCATTCGGGTTTGCGATCCAGAAGGTGAGGTTCAGATCCCGCCAAGTCAAACCTTAGATGTTAAAATTGAGTAATATTCTTGCTCCATGCTATGTACTCAGCATTTCTAGGTAGGAGAAGGACTGGTTGGCTCAGTGTCAGGATAATATGACTCATGTCAATGTGTCTGTGGCATGATATTTCAGTGAGGTAGCACTATAAAGTTGCCTTCAATGCAATTTGTCACAAGCAGACACCTTCTCGATATAAAAACATGAGTTAAAAGGACGTTAAACATAGATAAAACAAACAAACAGAGTTTCCCAATTTCCTCAAGTCTTAAATTTTAAAATATTGTCTTTCTTTCCAAATTTCCTGCGAGACTTTAATTGTATTTATGCATATGTAAAGGCATGATGACATTGAAATTAGGCTTGCAGCATTAATATCCAATCTGATTAACTCTTGATCACACAAAACCTTCACAGTATCCTGACCTGTGCAACACCTACTGGTACTCGAGGCCAGGTACGCAGTCATTACTTTGACCATCATGAATTCAAGTTGCAATTAACTGCACAGTCTCTAATACCATGACCTGTGGTCTGTGTGCATCTGTACATACACTGTGCAGTCTCTAATACCATGACCTGTGGTCTTTGTGCATCTGTTCATACACTGTGCAGTCTCTGAGCCTCAGGGCCCTGTGGCCTGATGAGTCCTTACTTACGTCACTATGACAGACTGTGATGATACCAATCTCTCCATAGAGTCATGCCTGGACATAACTTTGGGCCACCCGAGGGGCTGTTATGTTAATTCTCTTTGATACTAGATTACCATAACAAGAACAAGTCAATATCAAAAGACAACAATTATAGTGATGTGTATCAATATTTATATTAACTTTTGAATGCACTGTTTGGTGTTGTATAACATGTCCTAATATTGTGAGAGGATTAAATTGAATATATATGAGTTATTTAAAGCTGTTTAGCAAGGTGTTTTATTACCTTTGACATGTGTTGTCAAATTGATTGACAGTTATTCCCCTGTGTGGGCCTCTTTAGTGTTTTACTGTTAGTTATCAACAGTTCTTGGATCTGTCAAGTCTGACTTTCTCTTTACTAGCATTCTATGTTAATGTATTAAATCAAATCAGATGTTATTACTGCACTGAGGTGAACGTAATTTAGAAAAACGGATATACATGTAGGACATTTTCTAGAAGTTGAATTTTGGAAGTGTTTGGCTTATTGATCTTCTACGGAAAAATATCTGAATGTGAAACAGTTTATAAACAATGAGCGGTTTAAGTAAATGAAGGGATATATACAAAGTTATTCTAAATCTTAGTTGAACTAATTGAAACAGAGGATTAAAAAAAAATTTCAACATGAAAGATATTGGACTGAATCTCGAGAAGAAGGTAATACATTTTTGTGGTATCATTAGGAAATATTTTTGGGTCGTTGATAAGAAAATTGTACGTTACATTAATTTTCAAAAGTTGTAAAGTGTTCTTTATTCATAATTGAAATCTGAATTAATTTTGGCAAGAAAAAAATTGATTTATTTCCTTGATTCTCATTGGTGAATATAGATACATGTATTCAGCTGAACTGACATGTTGATGGAAGGAAAACTGGCTTTTAGTTCATTAAATCAGTGCTATTTATATTTCTTACATAAATATCCAAGCATTCATACATCATATAAATACAATTTGAATAAGAGGTTGATGTATTGGTGTGTCTGTCACTCATATGTTAAATCAAGCTTTCAACCATGATTTACATAAACACATTGATATACAGTCTTCGTATCATCTTCCTTGTAATTATAATACTTTAAATCTTTGATTAGAGGACTCCATTAAGGGGAAGTTCTAATTATTTGATAAATTTTAGAATTACAAAGACAACTGGAAATTCTTGAGACTTAATTATTTTTCCTTTTGATTGTAAGATGAAAGAATTAATAGATCTTAGTTAAACATAACTTTACTTAACTTGTAACTTTTATTCTTGGGGTAAGGATTTTAGAAGAAAAATTGACATTATTTTGTCAACAATTATGGACAAACATGAAACTAAGATTCAAATCATATAAAAATCAGTGAATTCTCATTTGTCAGCTTAATTGACCAATTTGAAACAAAATACATTTAATTAAGGTTTAAAGTAAAAATAAAGTGTTCATTTCTTTGTACTTGGCGGTGATTTTTTTTGAAACGTAAATATAAGTATGTGGTTAAAGGGATGAAATAGAAACCTGTTTTGTGGCTAGAAGCTGACTTGTGGTTTTTAAGTATACAGTGAACTTTAAAATACACTTTGCTAACTGACTTGTCAGATTTAGCTTCAGATAGCATCTACGTTTTCCCGGGGGCATGCTTTGTGACTCTTATAATGAATGAAAAAAGATGAATTATTCAAGATTTTAATAAAATTAGTGTTAATGCATGTTATTAAAACAACAAAAAAACATGACAAGACTTTAAGAAACTTGAATTTTAATGGGTTTTTTTTCAAGTACTATATCTCTTGATGTATTAATACATCTTACAAACTGATATCTTTCAGGGGAAAAATGTCTGATAAAGCGAAAAGTGAAGTACTTTTGACATGGAAACAAAGCTACGAATGTATCTATTCATAAAAACTAGTTAGTGGACATAAAACTAAATTATTTTCCATCCTTAGACACATACTTCTTAACTATATACATGTACTATGATCCTGTTATTTTTCACCTAAGACAATTTTTGAATATGTACTTGAGATGTGCTTTTCACAGTAGAATGTTAATGAACTGATGATTCTGTGTCTGTTTTTATGTAGGTGTGCTTTGTACATTAACACATGTCAATTAAAATGTTTGGCAGACGGCAAGTTTTTACAGCCATCTTTAAAATTAAAATTTACTGGTTGATGTACCGCACATTGTTCTGAGGTCGATTTTTATTTGACTTGCGGAATATTTTGCTGAAAAAAATGGAATTTCTTAATTATAAGTACTGTTCTGTAAAATCATTAACAACAAATGTTTTTGGAATTTTTTCATTCACCCTGCATTCAACATGTGCAATGGTTTTACATCCCCTTAAATCAAAATAGAATGTGCCAAGTTGTAGGATGGAATTCTCTATTCTTGATAGATAAGGGTAGCAGATTATTATCTGAGTGTACATGTTAAATGTGTTCCAGGTGATGAGGACTTTAAGAATAAGCTTAACCATATGTCTGCATGGTAACATACATGTAATGAGTTTAAGTTTCTATATTGTAATGAGGTTTTACCATATCATGAATTATACAGTAGTTTGATCTCAACTATTTCAATGCCAGGTACCCTGAAATTTTCATTTGAATAAGCAGACATTGTTGTGGCATAGAAAAAAGTTATTGAAGTTATTTAAAATAGAAAACAAATTAAGAAGAGCTGGTAGACCATTTAATAACTAGTCTCAGGTTATGTAAAAAAAATAGAGAAAAGCTATATACCGGTAGTTGATATTGCTAATTTACAGCCCTTCATAAACTTAAAATGTAAAACAAATCATAAGTGGGAAGCTCTGTTTTAAAGATTTATAGTTTCTAGACAAAACAAACATTATTTGAGCAAATAGTTTAGCATTTTCAATGTACCATTGATATATGTAATATTTAAATATCTATATGCCAGAACATAGGGTTTTAATTTTAAGTCTCTAATCATTTAACATTTGTAGACATGATATGCCAATATATAAGTGTAGGCCTACCATTACCCAGGACTGCTCCTGTACACTCTTCAAACTGTGCCCATTATACACTAAACATAGTGCCAATTCTCCCTATTTAGGAAGGAGTCTCCCTAGTTTTCACACTCAATTTTCACTTTTGACATCAGTATTATTCCTAAACCTTGCTTATCATCCTGCTTCCATTTAGAGTATTGCACTTAACTGCTCAAATGAGGCACTTTACACTATTATTTGTCATATAGGACATTTTATATTGGCATTAAAGACATTTTGATATTTTGCTATGCATTTTCTCCCCATACAAATTTCAAAATGTTGGCAAGTATGACTGAAAATTCATAACCCTAGCAATATATCGTGTTCAAGATACAGTGTATCTTGAATTTGGCCTACTTCTTTTTGTTTTTGTTCTTTTGATGAAGAGATTTCAAATAATTGCATCCACTTGTTTACAGTTACACGAGGCCATAGAAGATGGGGAGGACCAGAGACGACAACTGGCAGCATCCAAAAAGAAAGCTCAAAGATTGGCTGCTGAGACTCAAGATATCAAGTTACACCTGGAGGAACAACTTACAAGAAACAATGAACTCGAGAGGAAGCAAAGAAGGTAGGTCATGTGTTTAATTTGTCATACCAACAGAAACATATAAGTAATAAAACCCTAAAAAGAAGCAATATTTTAATAGATTGTGTACCATCTTCCAAATTCAAGGGATCCATTCCAAACTTCTGAATTTACATTGTTCAAATGATGGGATATATCCTCTGTGTGCACCACTAGGGGTCAAATGGGGACAGTATGACAAATTCTAAAACCTTCTCCTAAAAAGCTACCAATAGAAGGTGTAGAGCCTAATGCTTGCATTTAATTGATGAAGTAACCTTGGGGCATGAAAAACCAAGTTTATTCAAGATGTAATTATGAGGTCAAAAATGGGTTACCTTATGTATTTTATGGTTTAAGCTCAACACAGTAACAAATATTTAACTTTTCCCATTTTCAACTTCTCTCAATCCATTGGACCAATTTCCACCAAACCTGGTTGGAAGCATCCCTAGGGAAGATGTTTCATATTCGTTTAAATGATGGGGCTCTGCCTCCAGGGGACATCACTAGGAAGTCATAATGGAAACAATTTGACAAAAAAACAAAGAAGTCTAATAAACTTGAAGATGTAGAGCTTTATACTTGCATATGCAGTAATCTTGACGCACATAGAACCAAGTTTGCTCAAGGTGTTACTCTTAGATTAGAAATGAAATATATAGTTTAAGGGTCAAATCTAAACGCTATAGCTTTTCACATTTTTAGCGTCTCTAAAACCATTGTGGCAAATTAAACTAATCTTGTTAGGAAGCATCACTATGGGAGGGGACTCAGAATTGTTTAAGTGATTGGTCCAATCCAAAAAGAAGGGATTCAAATTCCCATATCACCGGTCACATTAAGTTATTTTACGTTTCTGAAACAGCTGCAAACGGAAGTAAAAATTGTATTCAAATATTTTATTAAATAAAGGCAATACATGTAGTTAAAAAACAGAATTTTTAGCACTGACTAAAAACCACTTAGAATTTTGTCATTGACCTCAAATTAACTTTGCTATGACAACTGACAACTGTGTTGTCATTTTTACTTCCATGATATGAAAAGAAAAATATTGGCCATCTTAACCAATAAGACAAAATTTAAATTTATATATATATCAGTTTGATAATCTTGATTCATTAGAAATTTATGAATTGTTTCAGGTTTGATGTTGAGTTGAACAAAGCTAACGATGCCACCAAGGAGCAGAGAACTCTGCGAGAAAAACTGCAACGAGAACGTGATCAGCTTGTATCAGATAGCTACACCAAAGAACAAGAAAAAGAAGTGTGTTTCTAATCTACAATAAACTTGTATTGATTATATACTATTCAGACAGTTCATAGATATCTATTTTGGCCTTTTCCTAGGTAAAAGCAGAGTGAAACTGATGTTGGTAAAATTTTTCAAAGAATTTAATAGTTTAATAATTCAATTTTTGATTGAAATTTATGCAAACTAGTTAACAGTTTTGTTTTGGCTTTTATTGTTTTCAAAAAAATATGTTATTTAGTTTTGAAGAAAAATATTGTGCCCAAAATCAAGTGATACTTATACCAAATATTTTGTCAAGTACACATTCTAAGTTTTAATTTCTTATTTAATAATGTAATATCTATAAATTATCTATTTGATTAAGTAGAACAAGCAGACAAGATTGTGTTTTTAGAAAAAATCAGACCCTGTTCACTGTCATTGGAATTTGAAAATAAGTTTTAATTTTGTCTTATAGAAATTACTGCAGGAACTTGAAACACAGACTGACAAAGTTCATCGTCTGGATAGAGAGCTGAATGACATGTCCTTCACCTCAACCACTGGCACAAGTCAAGAGGTCAGTATAATAAACTGTAAAAAGAGTTTTTGTTTGAGGCTAATTTTCGTTATTTTATGGAATTTTGAAAACTTAATTTGAACCATACATTCATGTAACAGGATAAGAGTAGAGACTGGTAGACACTTTTAAGCATCATAATGGTTGTCATGTCTGAAGTATGATGCTTCATTGGAATGGCACTATAAAATAAGCATTATCACATACAGTGTATAAAAAACATCATACATTGACCTAGGCTGGGTTGAAAGTAACTTTAAACCCCACAAATCAGAGT
>JAUMGZ010180613.1:0-14052 GCA_032359645.1 Pododesmus macrochisma | reverse complement strand
CATCACTATGATTACCATCACCATGGCTCCCAGCACCTAGGTTTCCATCACCATGGCTACCATCATCACGGTTTCTACCACCATGGCTACCATCACCACTGTTACCTCTATTACCAGGAATATCCTCTCCTTGTCTGTCATATATAATGTGACCATCCTGATTGTGAACAGTTTCAGTCTCTTGTCCATTTGGCTGGTGACCACCCGGGGGAATGTGGGGAATATTAACAGGATGGCGGTCAGCTTCATCAGTACCTGTGTTATCACCATCATCAGTTGCTTGTTGTCCTTCCTCTGCTTGTACAGGTTGAATGTCCGTTGCAGCAGCCCTGGTTATGATTCCCTCATGCATCCTAGGTGTAACATTCTCTTCAGATATCTCAGTCAGAAGGTGTCTAAATGGTCCTTCTATTAAAGGATGTCTTTCTCCATCTTGTTCAGAACTTGTTTGGATAGAATCAGTAATAGACTCATTATGATTAGGGTGCTTAAGTTCTGGTTGGTCTTCAATCAATCCTGATCTTGTCACATCAACAGGCTCAACATGTTCTTGTGTGTTATTCTGTTGATTGACAGTAGAGATGCTAGATACATTGCTTGCTATACCTGTATGAAATGTTGACCCTTGTCTAGTTGAAGGCTCCCTTTGAGATCCTCTGTGAGATGCATCATGGGTATCCTGTTCAGTTTCCTGTTCAGTAATTTGTTGACCTTGTGGTGACTCTTGATCATTCACAGACTCATGTTGTGATCTAGTAGGAAATGTCTGTCCACTGATAGCTGACTCATGTTGTGCTCTATGAGGGAATGCTTGTCCACTTACAGTTAACTCATTTTGTGGCAAAGACTGAGAACCTTCCTCTTGAAGATTCCTACATGGTGGATTAGATCCAGCATTTTGACTCTCTGAATTGTCTTGGTCACACAACACAGCACTGTGATCAATTGATGGTAGATTCAGAGGAGTGTCTCCCTCTGTGTTGTCTTGTTGGTTATGTTCAACTCCATTATTCATAAGTCCAGGCACAACAGGATTGCCACAACACACAAGAACCAGTACTATATCTGAAAATATGATAAAAGTACCCATTAGTACAATATAAGATTCAATGTGTGTACCTTTGTTAATTTTTGAATGGCCTTATAACAGCAACAGTTCAAATTATTCTTAAATGAATTTAAAGTTAACAAAAAGATATTTAGATAAGTTGAACTAAGATGCAAAAAATATTATATTATAATATTATATAATATATTTTTCACTGCAGTATTTACATTGCTACAAACACCCAATAATTGATGTCTATTTGCACTATATATGTAACAAAGTTACTTCCCGTCATCTAATAAAATCTTCAACTTTTACAACAAGCATGAGAGCATATCAAATATAATGAAATGCATTCTTTTGTCGTAATTTATGAAATTTTCATAATAAAATGCACATTTAAAGAGTCTTATAAGACCATTTATTTGTTGAATAATCTTCAAGGATGAAACCACAAACAAGTTCAATTTGGAAGTTATTTACAAATATATTAAGTTATTTACAAATATATCATATAAAAACTTACTTGATATATAAAAGGCCCATAGGTTTACAACTACTCCAGACATCTGGGACAGAATGAGAGCTTTGACCAAATTGTAGACCACACAAATTGAATGTCACGATCACCTTGTTTTATTTCTGATATTGTCAAATGGTTGGCATTTAAACGTTTGTATGCGAGAGACATGCCGATATATTGAATATGCTTTTAATGTACCCGTATACCATTCCACTTAGCTTATGTAATAGCTGCCAGCTGGAATATCATTTTAAGAAACATCTGAAAAATAAAAGTCACAATTTAAATTCCATAATAAAGAAAAAGAATTTTTTTCAATAAAATTTAATTTGAAATTAAATGATGATTTCTTTTGTAGAATATTCCTTTCTTTGTAATGAACTATTATATCACTCTGACCTACATATATCTCTATCACAAAGCACACATATAAAATAATAATTGTTTTAAGTTCAAATTTTCTTCCCTCATGACCAATTTGTCAACAAAAAACTTTTTTTCTAAATTGTTTGGTTTTTTATCAGTATATATCCATTTGATGATTGGCATTAGTGAATTGTAACAGTTCCTAAAACATCAGAATTTAAATCAAGGTCAAATATAGGAAAAATTACCCACAAAAAATTTGCTGTACAAAAAATGATCACCACTTTTGCACATGCCAAGCCTCCATATGAGACCCAGAGTAAATATCACATGTACAGACTACAAATAGACCGATATACTCAGATAAGGTGTACAGTTATAGGTCAAGTCAAATAAACAAACAAATGTACATTCATACGAGATAATAAGGTAAATAACACTGTATCATATGATTGTATCCTAATAGTCCCAGGCTTATCTGATTAAACAACAACAATAAACACAAATTAACAAGGAAGATCTGCACACATCTACCGGTAGATAAAATTGATTTTTTTAACAAATGCCAATTTGTTATAAGGAAGAGTTAATATAAATTTTAGGAAACTTTGATCTTTTATCAAATACCAATGGAAAAAAATGGATAACATTTTAATGAGGTGATTTTTTTCCAACTTAAAAACCATGAAACAAGGACGATCTAGAAACCAATGATGATGTTGATTTTGGTAACAAAAGCAAATTATCAAGTTTTATTTTTTTTTTTAAATAATTAAAATATATTTGTAATATTGAATATCAGCTTTTTTTTTTAAACTGAAAACAAGAGGCCCATTTGTCCTTAATGTCCATCTAGATTAATTATGCCTAGAAGTAAATTTTTAGCATTCCAATACTGTTGACCCTAGGATCATGCCTTCAACAAACTTGGTTCTCCATTACAAACCAAACCATTTAGCACTTGGCCTTCTACTTCATAAGAAGATTCTTGAAATTTTGTCAAATTTTCCCCAATTTGGCCCCCAAGTGACCCTCCCTGGGTACTGATCATGAGCCCAATCATTTGAGCAAATCTGAACCCCTTCCCCTAAGGATGACATCTACCATGTTTCTTTGGAATTTAGTGCATTAGTATTGGACACGAAGACGATAAATGGGAAAAGTTATTATTATTATTGCTTAACGGCACACCAACTCATGAATAAAATGTGAAAAGTAAACATATTTGCTAAATATAGTGTTAAACTTTGACCCCAAAATGCATAACTGTTTGACCCCAGGGCCATGCTTTGAACAAATTTTCCATGCCTTAAAGTTACTACGTACCACAGCATTAAGCTCTAGGCAATCTATTTTAAAAGATTTTTTAACTTTTGTCAAATCTTCCCCTTTTAGCCCCTCTAGTGGTGCTCCCTGGGGGACAAGCCCTTCATTTACACAAATCTGAACCCCTCTTACCTAGGGAAACTTCCTACCAAGTTTGGATGAAATTGGTCCAGTGGTTTAGGAGCAGAAGTCAAAAATGTGAAAAGTAAACATATTTGCTATAGTGTTGAACTTTGACCCCAAAACATGTTACCTATTTTTGACTCCAGGATCATGCCTGAACAAACTTAGTTCTCCATGCTACAAAGTTACTATATACCAAAGCATTAAGCTCTAGGCCTTCTAGTTTATTATAAGATTTTTTTTTAAATGTTGTCAAATTTTCCCCCATTTGCCCCACCGGGCCGATCCCTTAATTTCTGAAACCCCTTCCCCTAGGGGTACTTCCTAACAAGTTTGGGTGTAATTGGTCAAGTGGTTCAGAAGAAGTCGAAAATTAGAAAAGTTTAGACGGAAGACGGTAAGGGACAGACAATAGATGGAATTTGTATGAGAAAAATCCACGTTTTACCTTTTGTCCAGATGGACTAAAAATAATAATAATAATAAAAGTTATTGAATATTACAATTAACCATGTAGCATGACGACATAGAAGTGTGTATTAAATTTGATAACTATATATAAAACATGAAAAAAATTAAAATTCATTTACTATTTTCTTATCTTTAATTTAATAGTAAGCATTTTGTTCTAAAAATCAACAGGCCTGTACAAACAATGAAATGCATTATGTAATACTGAGGTGCAGGTGCATCATAAAAACATTGAATCACATGACTAATATTGTGTAACAGGACATAGTGAGTTTGTCTGTAGTCATCATGGATACCTGTCTGTCAATAGTAACTAACCTATCACATGGTGTCAGTTATCTTACCTCATTTAAAAATGACGGGGCATCTGACCAAGTTTTAAACTGACAGCAGAACTGATTTAAATAAAGTATCTGTATGCCAAGTTCATATTATTAAGTTCAGTAAGGTATATTGATACTGATAACCTTCGGATTATTATGCATTAAAACTACGATAATACTATATGATAACAACTCGCTGTTGGATTGATGATTATATTATGAGTTTATCTCTTTGTTGATTTCTCAATGTAAACAAGGACACTGTACACAATCTATCTATCAGGAATCAAGAAACTATTTAGGTATTTTTGTTGAAAAAAATACTTCTCGTCACTGATAGCAAAAGATTTAAATGGTTTTGAGCAATTCAATTGGGCAAATTTAAATCATGCAGTCTGGAAATGGTAGAGTTATTTTTAAAATGTTATCAAAATAAAACAACTATTCTCCCTTCAAGAAATTTGCTGATAGTTTGGAGATGATAATTGTTTATAATTTTTGGGTTTATGTTCAGAATATCTGTTTTCACATGTTTTGAGCAATATCTAAGTAAGTTAGTGTAGTCATATTACATTTAAAATAGACAACAGCATATGAACACAAGTAACAGTGCATACTTTATACATATGAAGCTTTTGTTTTCTATTATATATGACTTTCTGAGCCCTCCAACAGATACTAGCTGTTTTTGAATACAGTTTGTCATATTAAAATATTGTTGTACATTGCACTATGTTAAGCACCACTGATAAAACAAACACAGATATTGCCAGTGATAAAAATTAAGTGATCAATTGAGTGAATCTTGATATTTATATGAAACAAATTCTTTTCTTTATTTGTCTGCTCACCTGACAGTGCTGCACTCTCCTATACACTATACAGACCTTGGAAACAAATTAAGTGGATGAGATATTATCATGTCCTTTGTCATTATGAAACCTCTTTCAAAATTTAACTGAACTATCTACCATAACAGGACATAAGATGAGTAACATATTAACCAAGTGTTATCAACCAATCAAATCCAGTAAAATGTTAACCAAATACTACCAACCAATCAACCAAGTGCTAGTATATTATTAACCAATCAAATCCAGTAAAATGTTAACCAAATACTACCAACCAATAAAATCAAATTCTTTCTTCTCTGTTCTTTCTACTTCGGACATTTACCATTGTGACCTGAAGGGGTCAAAGAAAGAATTAAGATACACAAGATAGTTAACTCAGGATAAATCAATAGGCTGAGTAGGTCTTGTCTAATCAAAGTCTACCTCTTGAAGATAAACATTTCATAGAATAACCATGTAAAACAAAACCGACTATAATTCACCGTGGTTCAAAGAAACACTTAACATCATAGATCTCACTTGTATATTATTATTAATTGATTAATAATTAACTTATAGATTAAAACTGAATGAATTTTTACTTCTACGCGTACTTTAAAAAAAAAAAGATCATTTTTTCCCTGTGCGTTGTAATAATTTGTGTATGGAGTATGAGAAATTGCTGTAAAGATAAAGAAGGGTTACCATTGAATGGTCTAAAATGTAAATTGTTTACAACCATTTTGATTCCTGATTATACAACACTATCTATACAAACTCATCTATCCTTCTGTTTTACTGTGAATCTGGTTAAATATCATTCACTCCTATAAAGAATGTATCTAGCATGGATTATACATTACACAAGTCGGTGTCTGATTCTTTTTCTTAAGGTTTTTATTTCTTCAGAGCCTAATAGGCCCTATATTAACTATGGAAGCAATTGTCATATTTAAAGAAATTGAACAATCAACATCATCTAATGATGATTCAAAAATTCTGAAAACCTCGCACATTATCAAAAAATGATTTAATAGATAATGGAATCTTCAACCATATGCATTATTTATAAACATGAACGTGTCATCAGAATGATGCTGCAAGACTGTCATAACATGTTCATGCCATTAGAATGATGCTGCAAGACTGTCATAACATGTTCATGCCATTAGAATATAGAATTATTGTAGAATTAACAATGAAATCATTTTCACAGATCGTGTAGATATTTTTTTTAACCAAAAAAAACCTAGGTCTTTCTTAAAAATGCTATTTAAATCCAAATGATCTGTTATTGACAACATTAAGTCTTAGAGTAGCCCAGGGTACAAGTAAGCAGACTGATAGACTTTTAAAATATATTTTTTTGATTGATTGATTTTTTAATAAGTAGTTTAAAAATCGACCTTTAGAATATCAATAAATTGTCTGGGATGAGAAAAGTTTAAAAATACAAAAAAAATTCTCACTTCAAAGCTTAGAATGCCGTTTTGAACAAATTAGAAAATAGTTTTCTTTCAAAAATCCATTTCAATAAGAACCAAAATGATTTAATCCTTCACACCAACAAATTAGAAATTAATATATATAAAAAAAATAATTATGGAACACAAATATCATGAAGTTAGTAAAATGTCAATAAATGTCAATTAATATTTAATTAACAATCCCAAATGTCATGATTTACACATGAATCAGACACAATACAGGTGTCAACATGTCAGTTGCATATAACAGTTACTGTGAGTAAAAGATTAAAGAAGATAGTCATTTGAAAGGTTCTGTTAAATTATATAAAATCTTTTAAATTGCCTTTTATTTACGACATCAAAATGTTTTATAAAAATAAAATTCTAAATATTGAAATATATTTTTCTTAATCAGGTTTTCCAGTGTTAAGAGTTTGACCATATTAAAATGTTGTTTTACAAATGTTAAAATGTTTAAATCTTTATTTTCTTGTAAACATCAATTGTTATGTTGGGTTGAGCACATTCAAAAATTCCTCTTGCATAATGTCCAGTAGATTTGCATAATGTCCAGTAGATTTAAACAAGAAGGCAAATATGTGAAATGTTAACATATTTGCTATAGACTTGGAACTTTGACCTAAAAATGTGTAAGCTATTTGTCACCCAAGGAGCCTTGACCAAACTTTGTTCTCCATGCTCTAGAGTTACTACATTCCAAAGCACTAAGCCCTACGACTTCTAGTAAATAGTAGGAGGTTTGTGAAATTTTGTAAAATTTCCCCCATTTGGACCGCCTGGAGGCCAAGTCCCATCTTTAAAAAAAAAAAAAAATCTGAAGTCCCTTTCCCTAGGATGCTTTCTACCAAGTTTTGATGGAATTGGTACAGTAATTTTGGACAAGAAGTTAAAAATGTCAAAAAGTTAATATATTTGCTATATACATTGTATATAAAGTGTTTTTCTTTGACCCGAAACCGTGTAACCACTTTTCACCCAAGGTTGATGCATTATATATTTAATATAGTGTTGAACATTGATCCCAAAATACATAACCTTTTTTGGCCACCAGGGCCAACCTTGAATGACTTTGCGCTTACATGACTATAAAATACACTAATATAAAGCTCTAATACATGCACTGGTCTTCCAATTTTTGGGGTTTTTCTGTAAATTTTTCCCCATTTTGGCCATTTAAAAATCGCCATCATTTAAATAAGAAGAAATCCCCTTCCCATAAAGATGATACATATATGCATGTAGTTAGTTAAAATTAGGTTCAGTGTTTTTGAGAATACCAAAATGATAAAAACAAGGAAAGGATTTGTATGGGAAAAGTCTACCTTTGACCTTTTGTTTAGATGGACTAAAACCCAACTTAGAATACCTATGACTGTTTATATAATGTACAAACATGAAGACTTCATTAATGTTCACCTTTATATTCCAAAGAGCTTATGAACTTTTGACATAAGTAAGTTATCAAAATATAAAAGTGTCATGTATCAAGGCTGCCATAAGTGAGCCAAGTATTAAAGAACACTAAAGTAACTAATTAAGATAACAGGACTGATATAACTATTAACTGAAATAACTTTACCAGAAACGTACAATACATGTTACGTCAAATCATTGAGGTTATTACTTGTCAATTATAATGATGGTCTTGAATTACAAACCTAAAAGTTAATTCATTGTTTTAGTCTGTATAACCTCGTGATCATATACTGGATCTGGTAAGTAATTCAGGCTTTCCCTAGTCATCATCTAGAGCTTTTACAATTTATTACAGCCCCAAAATATTTGTTACAATGACTTCCTTTTACAAGTACATCACTTAACAAGGACATCCCTTTACAAGGACATCCCTTTACTAGGACATCCCTTTACAAGTACATCACTTTACAAGGACATCCCTTTACAAGTACATCCCTTTACAAGTACATCACTTTACAAAGACATCACTTTACAAGTACATCACTTAACAAGGACATCTCTTTACAAGTACATCCCTTTACAAGGACATCCCTTTACAAGTAAATCCCTTTACAAGTACATCACTTTACAAGGACATCCCTTTACAAGGACGTCACTTTACAAGGACATCCCTTTACAAGTACATCTCTTTACAAGTACATCCCTTTACAAATACATCCCTTTACAAATACATCACTTTACAAGGACATCCCTTTACAAGGACATCCCTTTACAAGTACATAACTTTACAAGGACATCCCTTTACAAGAACATCACTTTACAAGTACATCCCTTTACAAGTACATCCCTTTACAAGTACATCCCTTAACAAGACGTCACTTTACAAGTACATCCCTTTACAAGTACTTCCCTTTACAAGTACTTCCCTTTACAAGTACATCACTTTACAAGTACATCACTTTACAAGGACATCATTTTACAAGTACATCACTTTACAAGTACATCCCTTTACAAGGACATCACTTTACAAGGACATCCCTTTACAAGTACATCTCTTTACAAGTACATCTCTTTACAAGTACATCCCTTTTCAAGGACATCCCTTTACAAGTACATCACATTAAAAGGATATCCCTCTACAAGTACATCCCTTTACAGGGACATCCCTTTACAAGTGCATCACTTTACAAGGATGTCATTTTACAAGTAAACCACTTTACAAGGACATCCCTTTACAAGAACATAACTTTACAAGTACATTCCTTTACAAGTGCATCACTTTACAAGGACATCACTTTACAAGGACATCCCTTTACAAGGACATCACTTTACAAGTACATCACTTTACTAGTACACCCCTTTACAAGGACATCCCTTTACAAGGACATCACTTTACAAGGAAATCCCTTTACAAGGACGTCACTTTACAAGGACATCCCTTTACAAGAACATCACTTTACAAGGACGTCCCTTTGCAAGGACGTCACTTTACAAGGACATCACTTTACAAGTACATCACTTTACAAGGACATCCCTTTACAAGGACATTACTTTACAAGGACATCACTTTACAAGGACATCCCTTTACAAGGATGTCACTTTACAAGGACATCCCTTTACAAGGACATCACTTTACAAGGACATCACTTTACAAGGACATCACTTTACAAGGACATCAATTTACAAGGACATCAATTTACAAGGACATCACTTTACAAGTACTTCACTTTACAAGTACATCCCTTTACAAGGACATCCCTTTACAAGGACATCACTTTACAAGTACATCCCTTTACAATTCCGTCACTTTACAAGGACATTCCTTTACAAGTACATCCCTTTACAAGTACATCACTTTACAAGGACATCCCTTTACAAGGATATCACTTTACAAGTACATCACTTTGCAAGGACATCCCCTTAAAAGTACATCCCTTTACAAGTACATCATTTACAAGTACATCACTTTACAAGTACATCCCTTTACAAGTACATCCTTCACAAGGACATCCCTTTACAAGTACATCACTTTACAAGTACATCCCTTTACAAGAACATCACTTTACAAGTACATCACTTTACAAGTACGTCACTTTACAAGGATATCACTTTACAAGTACATCACTTTACAAGGACATCACTTTACAAGGACATCACTTTACAAAGATATCCCTTTACTAGGACGTGCCTTTACAAGGACGACATTTCACAAGTATGTCACTTTACAAGGACATCACTTTATAAGTACATCACTTTACAAGGACGTCACTTTACAAGTACATCACTTTACAAGGACATCACTTTACAAGTACGTCACATCACTTAACAAGTACGTCACTTTACAAGTATGTCACCTCCCTTTACAAGGACATCACTTTACAAGGGTATCACTTTACAAGGACATCACTTTACAAGAACATCACATTACAAGGATATCACTTTACAAGGACATCACTTTACAAGGACGTCCCTTTACAAGTACATCACATCACTTAACAAGTACGTCACTTTACAAGTATGTCACATCCCTTTACAAGGACATCACTTTACAAGGATATCACATTACAAGGACATCCCTTTACATGTACATCACTTTACAAGGACATCACTTTACAAGTACATCACTTTACAAGGATATCACTTTACAAGGACATCACTTTACAAGTACATCACTTTACAAGGACATCACTTTACAAGGACATCACTTTACAAGTAAATCACTTTACAAGGACATCACTTTACAAGTACATGCATAGCTAATTTCATTAAGCCAGTCTACTGAATTCTTTAATCAACACACAGACCTCTATACTAACTGTAACGAAATAACAAGAACTACCTCACTTGAACATTGGTACATGTTTTGCTGGTCCAGTAATCTCCCTTTGTCTACAACAGTCTTGTTTACATCACCATGACGTCTGATTAACTACAAGTAACAACCAAACTGATTGCTAGTTACTTTATGAAGTATGTTTGTACTAGAGTTCAGGTGTACAGCAGGGGGTGTCTGATAAGAAATCACTTCTCCTCCCCCTCTCTATCTTGTTACTGTATCTACAGCCTGGCAGGGCATGTACACAGATAAGATGTAAACACATTTATTCCTTGTGGTCTTGTGAATTTTTCTCCTGTAGAGTTAATCTGTATCTCCAAAGACCACAATAATTGTTTATATTATGAAACAATCTCTTGATTTTATGTTTTCACCATACATTTGTTACATAAATTTTGTGTATCAAGTCAAAGTTCTTAAGATTTTAAGAGTACAAGATATTATCAGAACTCTCATAAGTTAATCAGTACTGCAAAGTATCAAATGAAATCTTCTTTCACCATACATTTATTTATATTTATATTTTGTCAAGTATTACAGTAAAAGAGATTCCTGTTATAAGTGATACTTCTCTACGAATTTACTATAATGCAATTTTCTGATACTCTCTTTCCTGAAAGATGTTTTCCTGAAAAACACAGCTTAGGGAAAAAACAAATACAAACAATCCTTTTCAAGTTTTCAATAACACATAATCAATTGTTTTTTAAATACAAACAATCCTTTTCAAGTTTTCAATAACACATAATCAATTGTTTTTTTGAATCATAAAAACAGAACACAATCAGTGGATCTACATTGTCTGTGTAGAAATACTAGACAACGATATCATGAAATCTATATAGCTATGGTATTCAAGATGTTAAAAAGGCATTGTATATAAGTATATTTGGGGAGGGGTTGGGGGTAGGTAGATTCTTTTCTTTTTTTTGGGGTGTCAGTTATAACAAAGGAAAGAAAAATATTTTTTTCAAAATACCATATTTCTTTTCAAATAATTAACATTTTAGGATGAAAAACAATATATTGTTATTCAACATCAAGTCTAATTCTTCAAAAAATTAATTTTATCTATTTTTTTAAAACCAACATCTTACATACTCCTACATATATTAAGAATTGATTTGTAAAAGGAAATGTTAATTATATTGTTGGGTGTTTGTGCAGGCAGGTGTGATTATTAACTGCCAGGGCACCTGCATGGAGTCTTGTATGGTGTCAATGGTAAAACTGTCAATAAGGTTGGAACAGGATGGGAGCCCTAATATGAATGTGTGAAAAATAACCTCCAGCAGCTTTACTCAGTTGTTAACAAAGGAAATGTACAGGAAGTCGATCTTGACAGCTCGAAGGAATATTTACCTAGAGAATATAATCCAATAAATTTTCTTCTTTATTTTTGATTATGACATTTTACAATAGCAAATTATCTCTCAAATTGATTTTTTCAAATCACTTTCTACCTGCATAATCAACCTTTTATAAAGTATGGAAAAATGCAAATTTTCTGTCTTAATAATTATCTAATGTAAAACTACAGAATTGTCATCATCAGGTCATTAATATTCCCAACCTACATCATACCAACAGTAAAATGTGTCTAATCAAGTACTTCCTTTGTCACTCCAACTTTTGTAATTTTGAAATATTCAGTTACAAGTACATAAGTACTGTACTTGATGTACATTGTGTGTGAATTTCTTGTATTGTGCTGTACCTCAATTTACTAATATACTAGAATCGTCTTTATTAGTTAAAGTCATTTTTGTTACGTTGTATGAAAAGAAAAACTGATTTCAAGTCTTATAAATAGATTCTATCATTTTCCTTATCATAATTGGAATTATACATGAACAAGATGCCAAGCAATACTGATTTAAAACGTTGTTTATTTACAACGATTGAAATACAAGTTATTACAACTTTTGTCAAAATCTCTCTCTTTGGCACGTTTTCCTACATTTTTGTAGGAAGAAACTGGAGTGCCTTAGGACAAACAACACACCATCCAATCTTACAACCAAGGGGCCTCCTTGTCGATAAAGTGATTATTTCTACTGAGAGAAATTTATTATTTTCACTATTAGGATATCATATGCCGAGTATAACTTATTGTTCAATTCAGAGTGAATGTTTTATGGATGAAGCTTGACTGGAAGTGTGAATGGGAGAGAGTTGGTATAGGCTTAGCCTGTTACTTTTGTGTATATATTGTATATGTATATAGACAATAAAATATTTGAATTGAATTGTTTAATCTATCACTGTGAATAACATGTATACTAATTAACTCTCGACTCATATTTAAATACTCACCTGGCCAATGTGTAGTTGGACAATATATATGAGTAAAATTGGCAAAGAGAGTATTCAAATATGAGTATGGAAAGTATAAAGTACACATACTATTTATCTAAAAAGAGTAATTAAGGTTAAACTTCAATGGACTCTTGGCTATGTAAGTCCAGACTACTTTATAAAGCTCATTTCAAAATGAAAATCTCGCAGTTGTGTCAATATAATATTATATAAAATACACTGCACACAGCTATTTGCTGGTAAATCAATGGCTAACAAATGTACATTCAATGTGAAATGTATGTCTGTTGTCACTTGTCATAATATGCATCACAACAAACAAAAACATTCACTAATATTCCTTAAGTTTATTATTTGTAACTATCAGAATGAAAAATTCAAATGAAAAATTCACATAACATATGTTATTTAATTGCATAAAGCCATTACATAATTATATAATATGCAACAGGTTACATATAATTTCAAGCTGTTCTGATTGGCTGCATGGCACACACTCATTCTGTTTTGATTGGCTTTGACTTGATTATGACGTCATGTAACAATGGTATGACATCATAATTCAGTGTTACAGGAAGGCATTTCAGGGCTAATTTGAACACATTTTAAATTTTTTATATAATAAAATCAGAAAGAACGCTTTTACTTTGAGTCATATGATAAAGAGAATCTGAAATTTGTTTCCATTTCATATGAGATTTATAAAACTTGTCATGAATTTTTCAAAAATCTCATACGAAGTGGAAACTCATGACAGATCCAATATATAGTTAGGTTTATACTATTGTGACATGAAGCAGCAGATCTGGGCATAGACTTACTATACTATCTTACTGAAGCTGCTGGCCTAGTACAGTGACTTGATGGGAGACTGAACTGTACTATTTTACTGAAGGTGCTAGCCTAGTACAGTGACTTGATGGGAGACTGAACTGTACTATCTTACTGAAGCTGCTGGCCTAGTACAGTGACTTGATG
>JAUMGZ010180602.1:0-14052 GCA_032359645.1 Pododesmus macrochisma | reverse complement strand
CATCCATCCTAGCTCAATATCTACCCAGTTGTCGTTCCTTTCCTTCACTAACCTAGAGCCTAGCTACGATCTTCTTCAAACGCTAAAGGAAAAAGGATCGGGCGGTTATACACTATGTCACCAAGATCTCTCGTTGACTGGGGCGACAATGCGAGGGCATCCACGTACAATTATAGTAAACATCTCAAGTTAGGTGTAGCATCGTGTGTGTTGAATTTACATACATGCATCGCATTAACATGATTTAAGTGAAAATACTGAAGGTTGAACAAAATTCGGACAAGGTTCGCTAATTTTTCTATTCGTTTCCCGTCAATAATTCTAGCCCTTTTTATTACAAAACTCTTGCTTCAACTTTTGTCTTTCTTTTTTAAAAGCTATGTAATACTTTTAAAGGCGAACATTCCTGTATAAAGCTTTTGTTTTATTTGATGATAAGAAGTTAATTTTTTTTCAGGCTTGTGGTAAAGTCCGCAAGTTGTGATCCCGTTAACCTGTTTGGCCACAACATTCCGTTGTATAGACTTCCTTTGTCATTCCACTGTGAAAGTTTACCACGAATATTTGTGTGGTGTATTTTGTGTTATAATCGTACGGGCTTTCTTCAGATGCCGGCCGTTCTTCTGTAACATTTAATTTTTAGGTGTGGTGTGGGGAAAACAAAGTGAGATCAAACGTAGATGTTTCGCGAAAAAGGGATGCGTGAATGAATGACTACTTGTTTTACGTGTTTTCTACAAGATAGCAAATCGTAAATAAACCGCAAGCAAATGTATTCAATCAATTTACTGACATTAGTAACATGTATTCAAGCATGTTTACTATGAGAAGTCAAGTGTACTCCAGGACAGCCATATCTTCTATAAGTCTATGATTACAGAACACTCTACTACGTGTTTTACTGTTTGGGATCATACATGTAATTTCAAAGATCTTGATTCAACTCTAAGGTCATTGTTATTAAAATGTGCACGTTTTACAGTCTGCAAGACATGGAAAAGTGTGTTCAGCAGCTCTACACAACTTCATATATAATACAACAAAGTAGTTAGTGATACTCCTTCAAACCGAGTGTATATACGTATATCGGCCGTATTCCGCTTTCGTTAACCTCAAAAAGCTCTTGCAGTGCTTGGATTTAGTCATTTCTGCATGAAATTAAACTTCGTTCTCAAATTATAAAAACAAAAATAAGTAAACTCGTGGAATTCATGTCCCCCGCTGGATGGAAATTTTTGAGAAAAAAAATATCGCACTTGATCTCAGATTAAAAATGAGTCGTAACATTATGTCAAGTTTGGTTGTAATCAGACCATTTTTGTCCCCAATTGGGTGTGTCCGTCCGTCTGTCCGTACGTATAAGTGTCCAGATATACTTGTGGGGTGCAATGGATGTTCTTATGGGTTGCAATTTAGGTTTATTCCGCCATCTCCTATATAGGAAACGAAATTGTGTTTTAAGTGATTTTTTTACTCAAAATGTTGCAGTACGCGTGTGCTTTTTTAGCGACGGAATAAAGCGGAAATAGATAGGAGTGAAACACTTGTGCGTTGCATCTCATAAACAAGTAGGGTTAAGTGAGAGCGTCCGTCCGTCCGTTACACTTTAGTTTCCGTGCTCTAACTGCTCTAATAATGGTAAAATTTCAACCAAATGTGGTATACATGTACACAATGACAAGACCGTCGGGCTAAGGTCGATGCATGGCTAATACGATGCGTGCATATTTACGGATATTAATGATATTACGAATTTCTCATTGGTTAAATGGTTTCCGTGCTCTAATGGCCCTTAAAATGGTCAGATTTCAACCAAATTTGGTATGAGGGTACATTATGACAAGACTCAGGCTAAGGTTGAAAGCCCATATTTACGCATATTAACGAGGTTACTAAATCGCATTGGTTTATCGGTTTCCAAGCTCTAACAGCCTTAAAAATGGTCCGCTTTCAACTAAATTTGGTATGAAAGTACATAATGACAAGACTCTGGTTGGATTTGATTACTAATGCAATGCGAGTATAATTACGCATATGAATAAAATTACTAAATTCTTGTTGGTTAGTTGGTTTCCGTGCTCTTCAGCACATCTTTTTTTGAGCTTTGATCAAGTTAGTGCGTTTTTTATATTTTGAAACTTTTTTCTTCTCATCTTTGTGCTGTTTTTTAATACGTAATAGCTGTACATTGCTTCCATTAATTTTGTTCTTGCCCAACTTAAGCTATATTTTCTCCTCCTTTGGTACAGTTAGTTTTATTCGAGGAGTTGAATGCCCTTTTATGATGTCACCTTTCATCTACAATGTACTTGTATGCATAATTTTATACTGTTCTAGTAATCTTACCCAACAGTATTTCTTGGTGATCTTGCACTTTCTGATGATCTTAAAACTTTTTTTCACGATCTTGCATTCTTCCAAAGATAGGCTGTGAAGGTTACAATCATTCCCCGAGTACTAACTCTGCCTTTAAACTCAGTAATTTTAAGTAAGATTTTTCTTACTGAAACACATGTCTTAAATTATCAGAAAAATGTTCAGAACTATTCTTAGGGCTGTTTCAGAATCAACAACATTAGAGAGGGGGTGGGAGGCACCTGAATTAATAGATTATGGGGCTCAATCCAGATCAGCCTACCTTTCCTTATATTAAATCCGGTTTAATATTTGATGGATGGTGGGGCCTCTGAAAAAGTGCCTCCCACCCCTCCCATGTGGTTAATTCTGGATTATATTTAGCCCTTAGTTGAGTTCTTACTCCGTATGTTTTAATTATAATATGTTGACTTAAATTTTGCAGTTTGAAAATCCTGATTCTGAGTTTGTACTCGGGAAATGTTTACAACCTCTAGTTCAGATATAGTTCTTCTGATCTCAGAATATCTTCTGCCTCTGAACTTATTTCTTTTCAAATTAAAGCTGAATTTCTTTCTCAACAGAATGGTGATGGGAAAAACTTGTTTCTCATGGTACCAAGATGAAATAAGACATCTTAAAACTAATTAAATATGTAAAATATTTATTTATGTATGTAACAAACAACAACTTATATGAAACTCAAAAACGGTGAATATAACATGAACCTTCGTGATCAGCTTTTCATGGAATATTATTACTCCATTTTGGAAGGTTAGAATTCAATACGGAGGAATGTTTAGTTTATCTGCATAAAGAAAATATAACTTGAATTCTTTAATACATGTTTGGCACAACACATGTTCAAATGGACGGATTAGTTAATACATCATGTAAAATCACTCATGTAAACACGTAGTACGTGAAAGTACCTTGAAATGTTAAGGTTTGACATTAAAGAGAAAAACGTTTAAATAAAAATATATAATCTCACTTTTAAAAAAAATACCTTGTCCGACTCTTACTGATAAATACTTGTCAACATACTTGGAAGGAACAACTTTACATTGCACAATATATTAATATTCTCAAACAAATAACAAAGAATTCAAACATGTGAATAAGAACTAAACTAGTAAAACAATTAAACTGTTCAGCCATTGAACCTTGAATATGTTGCTATAGTAACCAATGACAATAAACTTTTATCATTGTATTTGATTGTTGATGACGACATATTAACAAGTAACATTTAATACTGATTGTTGGGATTGGCTACTGGTATTTAATACTTCAGACAATTCTTCAGCAAAATATAATTCAATTACTTCAAAATAACCAATTCAATATTTGAACCATTACATTTCTCTACCTGCATGTCTTAGCTATTTTATGAGAACTGAAAGTAAACAGCTCAGAATTTAATGTTTGCAGTTTAAAGCTTGCATGTTTTAAAGCAATGCTATGCAAGTAATAGATCAAGTCCAATTTATTATAGATGTGGTACTTACAAATACATGGAATATCCATTTTACTTTCAATTAATAAGATAATGTTATAAAACAATGAATGTATTATCCATTCAGCAAAGCTGATAAACAAATCTCATATTTGTAGCAAATATAACACAAATATTTTAATTACACCTGCAGCTATAACACACACTTAAATATTATATAGCATATTATGTAGCAGAAGTGCTATAACATAAATATTTTCGTTAGACGAGTGAAATAGTTAGATTACACAAATTTTTTTATTACACCTGCAGCAGAAGTGCTACTCCACCAAGGGTCCATTTACTCTTCTTCTCCTTACTCTTAAGATTGAAGGTCCAGACGAATGTTGGACCACGAGTTTTGGTCTTGTACACTGGACATTCATAGATGTTCTTGCCATCCATACGGTCAACGGGAATAGCCTTAATGAAGATAACAGGCATAGCAGGTGCAAGTTCTTTTAGCCGAGCTTCTGCAATCAAACCTGTCTGCATGTCCCATCGTGCTCCCTCCATGTAGAGGCCATGCACATAGGCTCCTTCACGTGGCGGTCCTGCCATGTCTTCACGTGCCTTCTTGGTGACGTCACACTGCAGTGTCATTCTATCCAGTGGCCATTCGTTCTTACGAGCCATTTGCTGCATAATAGCGGTAAGGAAAGACTGGGGGTTGAAGAAGCCTCCTAGCCACACTGCGGCCGGCAACTGGAAGTCAGCAGTCCAATTCTCAAGTTCTTTGATACGCAACAAAAGATCTGCATACCAAATTGTTAGACCAAATAGCGACGGGTAGGCACGGATACCCCAGCTTGTTGGTACAACGTCAAGATACATAGCATTACCCAAGAGCTCCATATCAGATGTTATTGTTAATTCGCCCTACAAAATAACAACATCATAAAAACTATTATCTCATTTCTTGTCTTATGAAAAAGAAATACTACTTTATAAATTCCTGTTGTTTCTTTCCTTGATTTCAATAATATACCTAATTACAACAGCAATCCTTATTAAAACTGCACAGTTTATTCCTAAGTGGAGCAATTAACTCATTCAAACCATTCATTATACTTAAATTTTCACTTTTAAAGAAGAGGTCAAAAAGAAATTGAGAAGGAAAACCTACACAAGTGCTTATTGTACAGTAATTTACTGTCTTCACAAAAAACTGTTTCTGGTACAATTAAAATGTTTGGGCTTGTAAAGCATCTATCTAAAGAATGAATACAAATTCTAAAATACTTTTAACACTTTCTGCCTCGTTCTACAGAAAATTTCATGAAATGTTCATTTCAGTAACTGTTTGAATTTTTGATTACTATACCTTGAGTCCAAGATCTAGTTCCTTGAGTGAACGACGGATTTCGTTAGTTAGTGTGTTCATACGTTCAGTTTCCTGGAAGGCTACTACAACATATGGTGTTCTTTCTTCAGGAGGCACCTTGCCCATGATTTCATTCATATTGAACTCCTCTGGTAACTTTTCATAGATCTCATCTAGAATGGTCTTGATCTGTTAAATACATAAACACAGTCCATTACAAATACTCTGCTGTGCCTGCCTGACCTTCTTATAAAATATACCTGCAAATAGCTTATAATGAATTATAAGACAGGTCTTTCTTTACAAAAATACTCATGAATATGCATTTTCAGGCATTCTTCAAACTCATAATATTAAACTCAACTGGATATATATTAGAACCATTAAAGTTATCAAAACACTTTGAGCTCATTGGTAACAAAGATTGTGTTTTGAGTGATTTTCAATGTAATTCTGAGTGTTTTTCGTAAAAGTCTGAGTGATTTTCAGTGTGATTTTGAGGAGATTTGTAGTATAATTCTGAGTATATTTAGTGCATTAAACTTGTGAAATTGTTTATAACCTCTAGTTCCAGGCCAGATATGATAGAACATCAATGATGTCATTTGTTTCATCCCGATCCAATATTCTTAGTAATTGAGGATGGCATGCAAGTTACCATAGACTCAGCTACTGCCTTGTCCGAGCTGTGGTTTATATGTATATCATCCCTTGACTGAGAAAATTCAATTTGATTAAGAAACAGGTATGAGAGATTCTAGTAATCAGATTTATAGACACACAACTGTATAGCAACATCCCCACCATATTCTCATGCAGAGAGTATAATCCAAACATGCCAAAAAATTACCTTCTCCTCACGACTGACCCCTGCTCCACCTCCAGCTCCGGAATCTCGAGGCTGCATTTCAAATACAGTCCTAAACAAATTCTCAGAAGTAGTTGTTAAAAATTCAATCTCAGAGTTTGGATGAAGCCCATACAGGTAAGGACTCTCTGGTGGCAAAACATCATCAATATAAGAATGGTATCCCTTGAAGTCCGAGTTAGGGGGTACAGGGAAGCCTGGTGCCAGATACAGCTCTCCATCCAACTAAAATGTACACAAACATATGCTAATAGTTCGGACTATTTAAAAATTGAATCAAAATACTACCATAGTAAGGTTCTGATAGTCAAGGGCTATCAGCTGATACATGAAATTAGATGCAGATTTTTTTATTCTGAAAGAAATAGATTGATCAAATAGCAGTAATTCTGTAAATGCAGCAATGAAGCTAAACAAATTTTTATGTCATTGGCTATGATATGTTAATACTGTGCTAAAACATACCATTTCTGAATGCATAAAGACTTCTAGGTAGGTCTGACACAGTCGTCGATCCCAGTCATCAGTGATGTGTCCACCGTACATAATCTCACCAAACAAGTAACGTAAATCTTCCCAGGGAACCTTGGCATTAGCCTCCAAATAGTTGAACAAAACCATAGCACTGATGGTAAGATCCCCAGTGTTGTATGGGTATACACGGTTCCAGCCTTGAGCTCCGAACTTACGACGCTCGCACACAACTGCATGGAAGTAACACAGGGCAAACAATATGCTCTTGAATTCCGTCTCTCTGGCACACATTTCCATTGTATCCTGATTATCAATAAAGCACAAATGTTCTCTCTTTAATTGCTGAAAGTGTTATGTAACTAGACAATTTTCTGCCATAAAATGTTGTCAGTACTTTAAAGATTCTAACTCCCAGTAATTTTTTGTGTAAAAAAGTGAATTTTTATAAAAACACAATTTATTTGCAACAAGTGAATATAGTTATATAATATGTAATATCAACCTCTCTGAAATGCCATAATTATATTTTATCTCACAACTGACATACCTGATTAAAATTATCCAAAGCTTTGTGAAGATTAGCAAACATGCCAGTTGGGGGCTCATTGGTAATCTTAATGGCCGATTCCAAGATACCCTGTGGAATTATATGGGACTCTGGGGTACCTGATGGCTCAGCACTGATATACAATCTGTAGGATGCATGACCAACCTGGCCATAAATCTCCATCTTCTTTTCAAGGGTTGGCAACCATTTGGCCACTAAATGGACATTCTAAAAACAATGAGGACACATGTAAGATCATCAGAAAAGAAGAAAAGCAATGAAGTTTATTCAATCAACAAATTGATCACCAAACTTGTCTGTTGGAATAGTATGACGGCACATTTACCTTTAGTTATTAAAACGTACAAAATATCAACAACAAAAAAGGTCCTATGTATTCTCAGCATTGCACAGGCAGACTCATTATGTTAGGACAAATAACTGCTGCAAGTTTGGCAACATTCACTTCATATAAGTGAGGTTATTCATGTTTGAAAAACTTTAACATTGGGATGCACAACAGACAGAAAAGTCAACCACTTAATGCTTCGCATGGGGGTTTTAGAAATAGAAAACATTTTATGAAGATATTAAGCTTGAATCTTTTAAGGAGGCATGTTTACTTCCTCATTAGTCTGTTAATGCAATAATCTGAGATAGTATTATCTTAGAATTTAGTCAATATTGATGAGATATTTCAAGATTTAAAACTGTATCTTTAATTACAGTCAGTTTTGATAAAATTACCTGCAGGACAACCCAGTGGCCTTCCTTGGCGGAAAGATCCATAGCTTGTTCTGCCACAATCTCCTGGCCCTGCCCAAGTGAAATATTATGGAAGTTTCTGTTGTCTGCAGTGAAACCAAGTTTCTTGCCATGAGCCTCCACTTCTTTTAAGGGGTTGACACCAGGTGACAGGATGAAAAAGATTGGGGTTCCAGGTCCTGATTCATCGTAAGATTTAGCAAACTCCACAGCTCTGCCTTCAACATACTTACTGCCCATTTTTTCTTCCACAAAATTCCTAAAAGACAAAGAATGTTTAGTCTTGGGTACAAAAAGTATAATATTCTTACAAGACAAAGAATGTTTAGTCTTGAGTACAAAAAGTATAATATTTTACAAGACACAAAATATTTAGTCTGGGGTACAAAAAGTATAATATTCTTACAAGACAAAGAATGTTTAGTCTCAGGTACAAAAAGTATAATATTCCTTCAAGACAAATAAAGTTTAGTCTTAGGTACAAAAGGTACAAAATCATCCTTTCATAATGGAAAGGCTATAGAAAAGAGAAAATATTTTTTATCTTCTAGCTTTTACAATTTTTTTTCTATAAATTCAGGTTTCTATTAAAGTCAAATTTTCCAATCAACAACTCTGTATAAAGTACACCTTCTACTGTCCAATAATTGTAGTCACATAGATCCAGATTATAGTAAATGTTACTTACTACAGATTACATTATGTATTTAATGATATACATATTATATTACTAGAAATATGTGATTCTTTTGGACCAAAACTTGAAGAATTACAGAAGACATAGGGGAGATCACTCAATATATAGTAAGTAAACTGACGTACCGACACCTATATTTATAATAACATGTAAATAGGTTGATAACAGTTTTTGTATATTCTAGTACATTTTAAGAATATAATTAAAAGGTAGAATGAATACTCTAAAATTTTGCTAATGTTACTCATAGGTAAAAAGGCATGACTTATTGTATACAGTTTTGCAGTGTACTGGTATAAAAGAAACATTTCTGTAAATTAAATTATATCATTTCATGTGGCATAAAAAAAATTTCTTTACAATGACAAAAAAAAAACAAGACATCTTGGTCACTGTAAAGACATTTCACTAAATATGTGTTCACAACATACTTGATAGCATAGGTCATTCTGTCTGGACGAAGAGCTCTCATCATGCACAGCTTCTGTAGGGATGTCTTGTTCTTCCATTCCTGTGGGAATTTCTCTTTCTCAGGACACTCACTTTCCACAAACTTCTTCCATCTTTTAGCTGAACCTTCAATGTCTCTGTCCAGATTACGGAAGTCTTCCATAGCAGACATTGCCTGTAGAAATTATAAAAGAAACAAAACATTGATATATTATTAAAAACATAATATTAATTACTTATAGAACTCGGGTTACCCCCTACCTGGTATCTTAAAAGAAATGATGGCTTCAAAAGGCAAAGATGTTATTTATGTTTATATGAATCAAATAATGGGAAAATCTTTCAATTTGGAATAACTATACTGCTTAACAGTGCTATTAATTAAATATTACCAGTTTATTACAAAAGTAAACAGCATAAATGGTTTTCAGACTAGTTTAAAGTTTAAGTACATGTATTATTGTTGTTGGCCTCTGTGGTATATTTCTTTGCATGCAGGTTTAATTTCTAATCTCTTGGATGTGAGAAAATAAGATTTCCAAGCATAGCTTGAGTACTGCCAGGTGTGTACTAGAGCAATACCCTTAACCAGCAGTTAATATTGAAATGATCCGTTAGAAGGGGATTCGGAACTGGCAGTCCATGTCTCTCAGCCGCATAAAAAACAAACACTATAAGAGCCATAAATGAGATGACTGGCAAAAAGTAGAGTTGCTTTCTTACAAAACCAGTAAGAGTACCGTAAAGTACTTTAAATTATCCCTGTCACACTAATACAAAAGTGAGCTTTATCTAAAGCTTCTCTTGTGACTGTAGTATAACATTATGATTATAAGCACAATCCAATTATATAAAACATGATAGCTTTTATGTTACTCCTATTTCTTTAATACTTTAAAATCGTAAACCTTTTTTGTGCTTACATTTTGTAATTTTTCAAGCAAAAACAATTTCACTTGTATTATACTTTTTTCTGGCTTTTTGTTATAGGACACATTATACTGAACAGCATTTTATGTGGTTCCAACTCCACTGTTTTTCAGATGAAACAAACAAAATTTCATCACTGACAAACATTTGTTAGTTAACAGTTACTGTAGTGGCTGTGTAAGATATTTTGTGAATTCTATTTCTAATATTTATTATAATGCCGACTGTGAACGTACCTTGATGCCGCCCCAACTGTTGTTATTCATGAAGTCAACAGGGCTTGTGACATTGGGTACTGCTGGGAAACGTAGAAGGAAGTCAAGCTCCACCGGATTAATATCCTTGTTGGATAGCAGGATCTAAATTATGATAAAAGATTGATAAAACTAAACATATCCATACTCCAAATTCAAGTATTCAAAAATTGCTATAATAATTTTCATATTGCAAGAGCTCTAATGTTTATATTCATCTTTCTTTTTGACATTTGTCCTAGAGCACACTCATAAATTTTTAAAATTTTGTTTTCAATATTGTCCTAAACAGACTCAATATATAATTTTTACTCCTATTATTGTCTTAAAGCTTCCTTTAAGATATGTATGCATCTTAAATCCTATTATTGTCATTGTACTTGTAAATAGTATGCATCTTTTTCAATCCTACTTTTGCCCTAGAACATGTATTTTTTTTAATCCTATTACTGTCCTAGAGCATGCCTTAAAACTGGGGTAATCTTAATCCTATCATTGTTAAAATCATGCTATAAAACATGTACTTTTTTAATAATTTTTCACAATAGAGAACCCTAGAGCATGCTGAATACAAGGATATTGTTGTCTCCTATTGCTGTTCTACAGCAAGCTTTAAATCATGAAATTCCATCTCTTATCACTCTTTTTCTTGTCCTAGAGCATGCTGTAAACATGGACCTTTTTACTCTTACTATTGACCTAGAGCATGCTCTTAACATGGACCTTTTTACTCTTAATTAATATTGTCCTAGAGCTTGCTTTAAAACAGACCCTTTTACTGTTAATATTGTCCTAGAGCATGCTTTAAAACAGACCTTTTTACTGTTAATATTGTCCTAGAGCATGCTTTAAAACATGAATATATTTTTACTCCTAACAGTGTCCTAGAACATGCTGTAAAAGTGGAAGTCTATCTTACCTGAAAAGCCATCTGAGCAGTAAAAATAATCTTGTCCTTTTCAAAGAGACCCCTGCCTGTGTACACAGACACAGAGTATGTGATACAATCAATCAGGTTGATGACACGGCCCTTCACTTCTTCAGCAGGTTCAGCTTTATCAATAGCCAACTCAAACACTACACTAAATGCCTAAAATAATGAGGTTTATATATAATGTTTAAAGTTGTTTATATAGTTTTAAAGCTTAGTCACAAAAACCGGGATTACTGTGGCCTGTTATCTTGAATGAAATTAAGTATTGCCAAAAAAATATTTAAAAAATTATTAAAGCTGGTAATCTTATAAAGGGTAGTATATATATATATATATATAATCCTGCATTTTAGTTCACCTGGGAAAAGGTTGTTTTATACTGAATAGACAAGAAAACATCATGGTAGGTGACACACATGCAGCAGAAAAAGCTCACTCCTCCATATACACCTGGTTTTGCTTCTAGTGTTATGCAGAAGTTTGTGTCGTTTGAATATTTTTTGTTTGTTTTGTATTTACATGTACTACTTTATATGGTCTGTCAGGTATAGTGTAAGACAAATGTGACCAACTGATATATCATATCAATGCCTGTGCAATTTGATGTTCCATTAAAAAAGCATTATAAAAGATAACTGAATTTTCAGTGTTACAAACACACAACATAACATAAAATGTCATCTACACAAATAAAAAATAATATATATATATATATATATATATATATAAATGAATAAATAAATAGAAAAAATATTACCTTCATCTCACAAAATGCTCATTCCAATCTACAAATATATAACATGGTTACCATTAATGTGTACATTATAGGTAGAAAGCAGCTTACCTTTAGCGAGAACTGGTACATGGGATGGATCTTGAACAGGTCATTGAGGATAAAGTAAAGCAGTGATGCTCGGGCAGCAGCTGGACGATAGATTTCACGAGCGATGTTGATGTCAATCTCAGTTTTCTTGGCCTCTGCGGCTTTCACCTCAATCTCAGCAGCTGTTCTCTTTGTTGTCTCCAGATTTTCAACCAAGGCATAATCACCTAGGAAATTGCCTTCAGCAGCCGACAGACGTGCCAGTAAGTTGTCCTCAAGCTCCTTTAGAGTGATCTTAAATTGGTTCTGTTGGCGTGTTAGTTCTGCTTTCAGTTTTTCCAAATCGGGTCTTTCCTTACTGACCACAGCAGCCAATAGCTGGTCCTCTAGACCATCTCGTGTGACAGTGAAATTAATCAAAGTGGTCTGCGCCTGCAGCTCTGGCTGGTAGTGAGGGTTGGCCAGCTTGGTCTGTAGAATAAGTTTAAAGTTTGGATGATATTCTACCTCTTTGTCTCCCATCTTGATAGCCCGTCCTCTCTTGATTGTGTTACGACCAATCAATGGATCTAAAACTGGGTCGATATATTCACCAAGATTCTCAATAAGGACCACATCACCTGCACTAATGGCTCTTTCTATGGCATCTAAGTAACCTTTCTGGCCAAGCTGGATGATTTTGAGATCACCACCATATTTAGTTTTTATCCACTTGACACCCTGTAGTTGTGGATCAATCATCAGGGGCCAGCGCTCAGAGTTAGATAAGACAGTTGCATTCTCTGTTGACATTTTATCACTTGGAAGACCTTCATTGTTCCATGAAGCGATTTGTGCATCATCAGTGAGAAGTGTAAGGGGATCTAAACCTTCTGATACTGGAATATCGCTTTTGTACTCCAGTATCTGGGGTAACCAATGTTTGTCCATCAAGTCAACACGATATTGTTTAGTGAAACAGCCAGAGTATGATACAAACGCTGTGATCAGTAGAACATCTCCAGCCAGTGTCTTTTCCTGGATGCGGAAATCTTCAATTGCCTCTGCCCAACGGACATTTTCAGAGGCTAAACCACCAACAAGACGGTTGGCCAACTCAATTGTCTTGGCTGTCAATTCAGCCTCCTGTTGACATCGGAGTTTTTCATTGGTTGCTTTCTCAAACTCTGCTGTTAGTTTTGACAAATCTGTCTCAAGCGTATGAATCTTAGCTTTGATAACTTTCAGTTTTTCGCGGGCATTGTTCAGGTCAGAGTTTGCTTGAGCAAGAGCGTTTCTTTTGGGCTCGACTTCACAGAAAACTTCATAGTATGTAATAATATTGATCACCCACGAGCAAAGTCCAGCGGCAGCACCAGACTTAGATCGGATGAACTCAGGGTCAAATTCAGGATCCTTCAAATACGGCTGAACAGCTTTCTGACAATTTTCATGAATATTGTCCTTGTCATAGTTCACTAAGCCGTCTAAGAAGGCGTCAACCTGTAAGAAGTGTTGGAAGAAAAATATACATGGACATATGTACATGTCTAGAGACTGAGTCTAGGCACAGTAAAACATGTCTATAGATACTTTCTTTTGTCTGACACCTTACATTAGCATATATTATGAAGTAACAATGAAGATTTACTAACAACAAGCTCCAACATGCCAAAGCCTAAATAAGCATTGAGTTTGTTTCCCTTCTCCCTGCAGACCCTAAAAACTCACCTTTGACAAATTTCTTTCACTGGATTTAAACAAGAGGCCACATAGGCCTTAGCATCAATCTGGATTAAATAGGACTTTAAGTAATCTTTTGGCATTTGAATACTTTTGACCCTAGGGTCATTCCTTGAACAAAGTTGGTTCTCCATGCCCTAAAGTTACTACAAACCAAAGCATTAAGCACTAGGCCTTCTTGGCTTCTACTCTAGTTCAAGAGATATTTGAAATTTTGTCAAATGTTCCCCATTTGGGCCCCAATGTGACCCTCCCTGGTTACTAAGCCCCTACATTTGAACAAATATGAACCCCCTTCCTCTTAGGATGACATCTACCAAGTTTTGATGGAATTACGAATATCCTGAGCAGTTCAGTCATATTTTTTATGATTGTTCCTTTGTCAAAAGTCTTCTTAAAAAATTTCAGGAG
>JAUMGZ010180601.1:14286-25346 GCA_032359645.1 Pododesmus macrochisma | reverse complement strand
ATGCAAGACAGAGATATCCTTCATGGGTGTTCTGCATGGATAACTCGATCTTACATATAGAGATATGGGAGAAATTCATGTATTTATCATCTCTTCAATACATGTATGCCTGTGCAATGATATTTCACATTTGATATCCATATTTAATTGTGTTGCTACGTTATGATGTCCAGGAAATGAATAAACAGAGTCTGTACATGTATAACGAACACAAATAAACAGAACCATGGATTATATGTATATAAATCGTTTTAATATAAACATGAATCGCGCTGGTTAAGTGCAATAATTTATTAACATCAACATATTAAAGCAAATAAACATGTACATATGTACTTGAAAGATAAAACGTTATGAACACAACTGGGACGATACCCACATTGAAACACTTGCAGAACAAGTTTATTGAATAATTAATGCTGTAAAATTAGATAACTGTGCCAATAAATTCAAGATTAATACGTATGCCATCATTTGAATTTGTTATGCATGTACTGTTTTTTTCACACATCGTTCGATGCTATTACAAATACTACAATGAACCATAAATATAATCTGCTAATGTTCATAAATGCATACAGGTATCATTAATTTTCAATATTGTAGCAATAGACACAATTAATTTCTGCTTTCAGTGTTGTAATTGAAATATTATTTATTGAAATAACGTTCTTCAATGCAATTGTGTCCCAATTTGGGTCCTCGCATCTGCTAAACGCTGATTTGAATCGTGACCCTGATGATTTTCACAGCAACAACGACGTGTGAATGGTACGTTTTGCCAAAAACAGACAAGAGCCATATTCGCCTTTACGTACAATTCGTGGTAAATGTGTCCCAATATTTGTCACATGAGGTAACAGTGTATATCCGTTCTGGTACACGGTTAACCATGACTAGGAATGACTATGCCAACCAATCAAATATAAAGCCAACATGTTTATGGCAGCACAACCGATCAGCAAACCAGTTAGAGCACCAAGAGGCACATCAAGAGATCCCAAGTTACAGTAATATTGCAGAAAGATATAAGCCTCATAACATTAGTTATGAACAGTCAATATTGGTCTTAGTCATGTGCCGGGCACTCGTATTATACTTTTGGTTCAATTCCTGGCTTTCTCTGCCGAAAATTGCTTTTTGGTTTTAGACGGGAATTCCAATTTGCGGAAAGTTGATACTTTTTTAACGATGGCAGCTCACAGCACGCATTTTTGACTGTTAATAAACTATTTTTTATTCAATCCATGTATGTCTTTCTTTGCTTTTGTTATTCAAAGACATGTTATATACTCAAACTGTCCGCCATTGCTATTATTGCTAAGGTTGATACAAATTACGGAGTTATTCTTGTTTGGACCTTGGCTATGTAACACATTGTCCTGCTGTATCTTATTCAGTGGACATTTTGCAATTTGTAATTTTGTAACAACCGTTAGTGATGGCCTCCATGCTAGACGATTTAAACTCCAAATATATCCACAATTGCCTCAGAATTATACAGTGGCGATATAAAATTTGAAGTTTGAATTTAAAATTTGACAAATCGATGCATCTTCAATCGAAAACTATTTGTGTAAGCCGCCCATGTGACTAGGTATCAAATTAATGTTTTCAAGGAAGTCCCGGTAAAACAAATGTTTTTGACATAAAAATGATAGGGAAAATACAATACGTGAAACAAATCGATTATACGAGAGCGGGCAGTATTATGTGTGTCTTAGAATTTACAAATTCATTAAAAGTAATTTTGATAATATTTTCACCATATGTTTATTCGATCAGTCAATGTAAACGCATTCTTATTCCAAAGAACATACGCAATTCCTTAACAAATTCGCCTACTGTCTTTTAAGTGTTTTCTCGATTATGTAATTTTATAAATAGTGACAATACAGCCATCAATTATTTGTTATTACTGCACAAGTAAACATTTTGATTTCTGAATGGACGATAATGTGTTTATGTTTTTTCATTACGGCGTTTCAATTGTAAAATAAATGGCATGTTGTATGTGTACACAGAGGCATGTTATATATATATGTAAACCATAGCCGTAACTACCCATCTCAACAAACGTTTTGTTGTTTCTAATTTGAGCGTGTTTTCCACTCTCTAAAACACATTGGCAAGAACCCATGAGCTGTCGGGAACTTTGCCCACTGGACCTTCGCCAGGGTTTTCCCCGTGGACCAACTGTTGGTCTATAGGCGGTCCAAGATACCCCTGCCGCGGCAGTTATGATACCCTAGTTACGGCCATTTAAACGGGATAACCACATCATATAGAGTGTTAAATTCACAATATATTCTTCGGTTTACGTAACAAGTATATAATAATAGTATATATAATAAAATTATCTTCAACAGTAATGAAAGGTACATGTAAAATCCATGTGTCTTAGTTCTGAACACTAAGATTGTTTTCTAACAACACAGGAGTAGTTCAATATCAGCCGGTAGCCAGGTAAAATCAGATACCAAGCGATGCCAAATGTTGTCGTGCCTTCAGTCGTAAGTCAGCTATACTTGAGTTCTTTGAAGATTTGAAACTGCTTTCGTGTAACGAGGCGTAGTTGAGGGCAGCAGCGTAGTGGTGGTGGTATAAAAGAAGAGGGTGGATGGGCTGAGGCGTGGATGCTACAGAAGCAGCAGAAGCAGCAGACGCAGCAGATGCTGCGTGAAGCTGATAATATGGTAAAAATGGCGCAAAATGCAATCTATCCACCGGGTCTCTTGATGCTTGTGCTGCAACGCCGACGTTAACAAAGGGCGCCATTCTACACGCATCTAACGGTGTCGTCTGCGACTGGATAATGATACCAGCTAAAATATATAATAAATAAATATTAATCACAAATATTTACTACTGTGTTTAGAAAATACCAAGTCATCCAATAGTCTCCAAATAACTGACATTTATATTTATTGAACAACATCGTAGAAAAGGTTCCTCGAATTTCATTTCATGCGAGTGTATTTTATACCCGACACAAACATGTCAACTGGTTGGTCAAAGTAAGTTTACATTCTGGAGAAAAGCTAAAAATAATCACGGCGATATTAACCCGACATTTATACAATTAAAAAAACAACTTAAGAGTATAATACTTTTCAAAGAAATCAGAGCATTCGGACCACTTCAACGTTTTGTACATTGTCTGATATGACAGTGTGTTATAATGTTGTAATTCTCATGATTCAAGCCGTATTTTTATAGTTATATTTTAAGGAAAGTAAAATTGAACTCAAACGCTTAAACAAATTCAATTTACATTGTTAAAGTAAATGTTCTTTCTTTGTTCAATTGTCGCAAAACGCAGTTCTGTGTTTCTTACATTGAAAGTATAATCAGAGTGAGCGGATTAAACAATCATTTCAAAGAAGAGGTTAATAATGGCACCATAAATTGAGCAAAGGTAAAACAACACCGACACTTAAAAACATCAAGATTATAGCTAAAGAAAACCACAATAAAATCTTTTAAAACCATAGTTAACAACTAAGTTCTTATTTCTTAAAATTACTTTCCTTTGAAATTAAATTTATAAATATATTTGAGCAATTTCACCCATAATATTGGACACCAAAGAACAGCTGATGACTGTTTAACGCGGTCAACGAATGTCCGTCGTACATATAAATATATCGAAGTATAATAGTCTAGATGGATGGCCAATAAAAACATTATATCTAACTCGGAAATATCTTGTCAAATATGGAAATGAAAACGAATCCAATAAGACTAACTACACACCATAACACAAAGATTCCAGTCAAATTGTAAAGAATAAATTTAAGGCCAGTTGAGGATATTTACAAAGAATAAAACATATGAATTGCCGCGTAGGTCAAACATTGGTCATAGAAATTTGAATGTGCTATTTCACAATGGTGTGTTAGCCAATTAGACTTGATCAACTCGCTGAAATGATCCGTGATTTATCATATTCTGCCAGAATGACTCGAGTTATAATTACATATACTGGGACGTGTTTACTTTCAATATGCGATGTTCTGACAAGAAATATTGAGAAATCAGTTCAATGTGTGTGTAAAATACCATTCTAATGACGAGAGAAACGTTAATCTTTCTCGCTAACACTTTTTATGTTTAGTTAATTTGTTCCCGGGCACTTCATTACGTTCGCGTATGAATATGTTAACATAACGCAGCAGCACAATGCGTCGTCCGGTAGACATCCCCGTCAACGCTGCTCCAAAGGTCGTGTTTTCAAAAAAGAAAAATGCCCGGTTCCAGACCTTAACATGATACGTGGTAATAGCCAAATATTGACACTCATCAATACATCACAGGAAATCTATTCAATTTACTAGTTTGGTACCAATTGTCAATATCATTCGGTCGGCGCGGGTAATGTTTGCTCGCCACTTTTCCAATAAAACATTTGATGAAGCCAATTTGACTTTTGATCATATATCATGTTGCAGTAATTGGGCGGTAGAAGAACTAATTTAACGCCAAAATACCGTCTTAGATAAACTTGTTAGGATTTGTGGCCTTTTTCTGGCACCAGAAACCGAGATCAAATCCTCAGATTGTTGGTGGAAACTTGATGTTTACATTTTACAACATTGTGAATACATCTCAGATTGAAGAATATTATATTAAGCAAATAATCATTGCATTCATCCCTTATTCCTCACGCTTTGATATACCATTTGACAATGTGATTAGCCACTAGATACACATGTACCATAAAATAGTTCAACAGTTACATGTGTATTTGATAATCATGTTTTATCTGGAATACATTGTACATCAGTAATGATTATTTTTAAAGGAAATCAATGTCCGGACACTTGAAATTAAGTCTGAATAAACAGGAGTGGTAAGAAAGCAACTCCTAGCCAAATACACATTGAATAAGAATTAAAGAGTTATGTATATGTATCTAATTATCAGTACTACATACGCAGGAATGGTAACATGGCAACTCCTAGCCATATGAGTATTGAATAAGAATTAAAGAGATGTGTACATGCATCCTAATTATCAATGTCACAGAAACAGGAATGATAAGAAGGCAACTCCTGGCCAAATTAATATTAAATAAGAATTAAAGAGATTGGTATATGCATCCTAATTGCCAATGTCACAGAAACAGGAATGGTAAGGTGGCAACTTCTACACGTATAAGTATTGAATAGAGGTCAACGAGGGTTTGCATCTTAATTTAAACCACTTCGATAGAAAAAGGAACGCTGAAATGAGATCCTTGTCTTATATATATATTGAAACAATTGGTATCTCCATTGCCATGGCTACTGAAGCAGGTAATGCTGTGTTAAAAAGAAATTAAAAGCCTTAAAATTATTGCAATGGAGTAAACAAGGGTAGAAGGGTAAATCACAGAAAATACTACATAGAAACATTACGAAGTAGAAAGGGATTTTCTTCGCAGTTCACTTGAATTTTGTTCCACGAGCCACTCAATTCATAACACCATGAGCTTGATCTAAGTATAATAGTCAATCATAAATTTTTATTATTTAGTTACAGAATAAGTTGGGCAGGTACAGGTCTTTGTTGAAATAAGATTGATTGACAGTAAACATATTGTTGGGTTTTGTCCGTTAAGGGAACAGCCGTTGATAGTCCATCAAACGGAAAATGATAATTAACTTCCCGATGACCTTGCCTTTTGTCACAAAACTGTGTGACAATATGTGAAAATCCCATTTACAGTCAGATGAAGAAAATCTAACAGTACTATTTTTGATGAAACGATGACATATTTTGTTTAAGTTTTTCTACATTGAATGTGAATTCTGTATTACCATCTTACTGCGGCAACAATAAAGCTATCTTGTACACGGTGACAATACGACGACGGGTCATTTTACAGTTGCTCCTCACGTATATAGTATTGACGGCGATAACCACAGACATTGAGACTAATTATATTGCCTTCATTGAGTAGAGAAGACTTAGTTTGTCTCCCTTTTATTCCAAGTTCATTGAAGTGAATGAAGTCAAACTTGTTTATAGAAGCCATTATCTGGCGTTATTTTCGCACCTCGTTTCTCTATTGCTCCTTTAATGCTCTTCATATTGCGCGTCTGTAGAAAGCTAAATTGCCAAATTAATGTAATTGACTGTAGGGATGCTGCTAAAATTAACATCGATTTTGTTCAATTGGTGAGAAGAATCTTTTGAAATAATGGCTATAATTAATCAGATTATTCCGGCAACAGTCTTGGTTCTAATATTAGATTACAGACGACATGCAAGGAGTCTTTGGCAGACGATATTTTTCTTCGCATCTTATATAAGTTATTAGTTTTAATAATTTAACAGCATTGTCAAATCGCTTGCTTTTCGTTGAATTTAGATAATACCAGTTATTGATAACATTAACGGGAAATCACCGACAACAATATCATCGTCATGAATTGGGAAAGACGAACAAACTGACTTTCCTCTTATCAGTGTACTGTATGTTTTAAGTTTGTGTATGTATATTTTAAGACTTTTTATCCTATAGCGTTAAGGTAGACACCAAATAATATTTGATATGCTTAAGAAATGTGAAATAAACTTAAATGTAAGGAATTATTCATTAAAACATTTCTGCAAAGAACGCACACACCTTCGATATATTTCAGTACATCACTTTCTCAATGTTTTCTGTGAGTAATATACTGTTCTTTAACCTTTACAACAACCTACGTATATATGCGACACACGCGACACTCATATCTAATGACATGTTGACATTTGAGCTTAACTAGGATTGATGTTTTAATTCCATTGCCAATCTACTAGCCCCTTTTTATTAATTTGATTTATCTCAAGAAAATGTATTAAGTTTCTTCTAGATAAATGTACGTTGATGGTTTTTGTTTAAATACTCAAGTTTTAGCATCGTTAATTATAATAAAAAAAAACATGACACCGTAGGCTGTATTGGACACGGATATTATGAATACAAAAATGCAATCTGAAATATGCCTTCAATGTCATTGATAGACGCTATAGAGAATTGATAACATATAATAGTATATTTAATATTCACTTTCTTTTTCTTGTGGGACATTTTACTCGCCAAAAGCTCGTTGGTTTTCAAGAGTAAACTCTTATACGTATAACATATCTCTTATGGAATTTCTTTGGATTTAGATAATTTGTAATGGATTTTGCAGCCTTTGTTTTACAAACATTCGACGGAGATGATATAGCTATATTAATGCGTATTGTACGTTTTATCAAAGTAGGTTATATGTGTGTGTCTTTAGATATTTGTTTATTAACAAACTTCATATCTTTACCTTTCTGCATCTGACTCTCCTGCTTGCGACACTTCGCCCGTCTGTTCTGGAACCAAACCTGCAAAGATGGCATATAACACAATTTGTATTACTTTCATCAGCGTTAATCAAGTAGTGCTTTATAGCTAATATGATTTATATATTTATACTCACTCTTCACGCTTCAAATTGAATTAATTTGTCAATTTGTCTAATTCTTTGTGTGTGTCGCCCTCCTTCAATGCTCGGATAACCGTATTAACTTCATAAAAGTAATTGGGAAAGATCAAATCTTGTCGGTAATAAAACTCAACTCCACGCTAGTCTGTGTGCATTCAATTTGTCCACTAACACTCCCTGGTCAGCCAAAAATTACAGGAAATATATGAAACATACAAAGGTCCTAGAATCCTGAATAATCCCGAGAGAGAGAGAGAGAGAGAGAGAGAGAGAGAGAGAGAGAGTGTGTGTGTGTGTGTGTGTGTGTGAAGGGGAATATTCGTATGATATAAAGAATTGAGCTGAATTTGCTGTAATATGAAGGCGTTTATTTGGAGTGAATTTTATCATTACAGGGTTAAACAGAGAAGGGAAAGAAGGGCAAATTGGTTATACTGTTGGATCCAAGACCTTGGTGGAAATGCAGAAGAAACGTGACTCAGAGTTACTATGAAACAATAAGAGCGTTGAAACTAGTAACTTGGACAATATTAATTGCAGAAAGGTTAACGAAAGAATCAAAAGACTGTTGCAGTAATACGAACCGAGTAAACATCTAAAATGGAGCAAATTTCGGTGAAGATCTGCGCCTGAATAATTTATGCTTTTTCAATGCAGAAACGGGTATATTCAAGACTTATTTGTTCATTACAAAGAATAAGCAGAGAAAAGAACCAAGGACACAACAAATATGCTGTCGGATCAGCAATATTGATGACAATACCGAGGAAAAGTTGTCGTGAAACAATAAAAGAGACGAAACATAGAACTTGGAATATATTAATTGCAGAAAGGATACCGAAAGAATCAAATGACTCTTATAGTAATACCTTTACTAAATATTAGCCAAGTGCACGTCTAAGATGGAGCAAGTTTTTTTGTAGCGTATATCTGCGCTTGAATAATTTATGATATATCAATGTTAACATGGTCAGATTCAAGGCTAATTCGATCGATTTTATCAACAGTTTCTCTTGCTTGTTTGTTGTAAAGACAATTTTTATTTCATTTTAAACAGATTAGAGTTTTCATAAAACAAGTACCAATAAAATTAAAAGGAAATCCAAATGGAGATTAAGAACAAATAAAGCGAAAATTAATTTGATAATGAAAATCGTATTTGCGAGTAATGGAGTAATGAATGACAGTGAATTTTATTCACAGACAAAGAGACCATGTCAGCGGTGATTCGCCGAGACAGTGCACATAGCTCTTACAGCAGAAAAATTATGTTCATTGGAATGAAGTTTGATGTCGATCAATACTATTTGATCACTGCCACGGTATAATGCTCTTACACGCTGTAAGGCAACCGGATAGGGATTCATTAAGGTCTAAATTATTAGTAACGTACGAGCCGTTTCTCTAATGTTCCCGCACTTATCAAATGATAAGGTACGGGACATCCATTGTAAATGACACCGCTCACAAGCAATAAGTGACAAACATTCCCCTAGAGGGAGCCACTTACACAATTTTTCTTTTCCACAGACTGGTGTTGTATGACCACTGTATCAAGTGATAAAAATAAAAACAATCTTTATAGAGATATACTTGATAATTTGTGGAGAGTCTGGGTTCTCCCGATACCCCAGCGTTATGTGGGTATAATTGTTCTCCGTCGTTGTAATTTTGTTAAACTGTTCACACAGTCAATATAAAAGTCTCTTTATGTGGGACTCAATTTTATTTCTCTTTGTTTTTTGCTCAAGAAAAATATTTAAACTAAATAAATCAAGTTTTATGATAGAAAAATGATACCTATAAGTACTTTGTATATAAATAATGTATTAAAGTATATACAGCGGAAGAGTAAATTAGATTAGTATGACTCATATAACACATTGTACATGTACAATTAACAACATAATTCACCACACAGACAGTTCGACTAACACTAACATAACTTTAATGGAAGAAATTGTCTATAATTAAAATGAATGTTAAAGCGTGTATGCAAGTATCATTTCTTCATGAACTTTTCAGCCTTTGTTGGCGCTATAGAATACAGACAACAAAGAAACACTTTAACCCGTGTCATTAACGCCTACCTTCACTAACAGAGACTCACATAGAATAAAATGACACATACCACAATCAGAGGAGAAATTATTCAGCAGACGGGTTGATAAACACCAAAAATAAAATTATTCCTGGCAAAATAAATAAATAAATAGATAAATGAAAAAGCAAATAAAAACCAAACAATAAAAATAGAATAAAAACCCTAACAAAAACTAGTACATATGTTCAACTTTAATTGTTAATTGATATATTTGAATCAATGACTTGAAAATATCGTCAATCAATTATTTTTATTCTGCAGTTAATTGACAGTATTTGCACTTATGGATAATTGATTTCACAGTCGTTTAAAAAGAGAGCCTACCTTAACCGATCTTAAACATTTAACACCGATAACATCAATGCATAGATGCATATCTTATATTACACACATTCACATTTGCTGGTTTTACTGGTCAAAACGATGAATTTTATTAATGATCTTATATCACTGCAAATCTTAGTCTAGCTTTAATTGTCCAAACCTTTATCACAGAAATTCTTATTTACTTGTCAAAAGTTATTTATCGTATAAAAAATATTCTTATTTGGTAGGTTTTCTGTATAAAAGTTACAATACAAACTGTGCGACCATAACACTAATTATAATGGCAAGAACCTTTGGATTTGTTGTCGTTGTCGTTGTTTTTATTTTTATTTTATTGGTACCACATCCTCCTACCAACGCTTCATACCCGACCCGGCTTCATATGACAAGCATACTAATGTCAATTGACTTATATTATGAAAATCAGAAATCTGTAAGACTTTCAACCCCAGTGGCAGTCTTCCTTAATTTACTCTCTATATTTCTTGCATTTGTGCAATGGTTGGTGACCTAAAGTAACCCAATCTTGATACTTCACCACCTATACTATCTAGAAGGTCATACTAACACACTTTTTGTATGACAGATTGCTACATATTGAGTTTTAGACAGCGTGTCCTATATTTGTGTATTGAAACGATTATGTTCATCGCTTCCTAAGGTGTAAACATTTATGATTTAGATATCACATCGATATTTATACTTTAGCTACTTAATTTTACAAAAGGAATGTGGATTGGATATTTCTATGAACAATGCTCACAAATGGTTACAAATGTCATCTTTTTAAATTAATTTAGTTCCCAAAAAAATCTCGGCAATGAAAATGTATAATCAGGTATCAAGGGACATAATTCAAAAATGAAAAATAATGTAACTTCCTGCTAACATTGTTCAACACATATAAAAAAATAGTTTTTAAATTGATTTTAAGAGAAACGAAGTCTTGAATAAGAATTCTATCTGCACTTATCATTGGCTATTGGTACATGATGATTTTGTACATTGAACTCTATAATTTCCAGACTAAACATATCAAGATACGAGTTTTTAAATCAAAAATGTACTACTAATGAATTACAGCTAAAACTATAGAAGAACTGTACTACTAATGAATTACAGCTAAAACTATAGAAGAACTGTACTACTAATGAATTACAGCTAAAACTATAGAAGAA
>JAUMGZ010180601.1:0-14186 GCA_032359645.1 Pododesmus macrochisma | reverse complement strand
CTGAACTACTAATGAATTACAGCTAAAACTATAGAAGAACTGTACTACTAATGAATTACAGCTAAAACTAAAGAAGAACAATGTACTACTAATGAATTACAGCTAAAACTGTAGAAGAACTGTACTACTAATGAATTACAGCTAAAACTGTAGAAGAACTATTTATGTAAAAGAAGTTCGTTCGTAATGCAACGTCTTGCTACGACAAAACCGTAATTAATAAACGCCCAAGAACAAATTAAATGTAGAAATAGCAATGGCAAGACAAGCATATCCTGTAAAGCACTACGAAAGGGGAAGCTTGAGGAAATTACCCCCAAAAAACTATGAAATGGTAAAATCTATAATTTATTTGTACGGGCAGTTTTAATAGGGATATAATGGTGTCCTCCAGTCAGCTGTTTCGAACGCAGTCCTCGTCAGTAGGAATGACGTTATTATTTGGTTTCAAAAACAAAGGTTAATTATAAACCTAGTGATTCAATTCATTATAAAAAACCCATCGAACTGCCAACTAAACACTTAGGTACGTTTAAAAAGCTAATTTATAGTTGATGTATGTGTATATGTGCATCTATAAAGTAGAAAAGAGGGAAAACGAACACGAAATTCAAAAGACATAAGCAAAAAGCATACCTAAGACATGAGTATTTAAAAAGAAAACGGGGTATGTATACAGAGAGACCAAAAAAGGGGTATGCATACATACATAGAGACCAAAACACAGCAATTAAACTAAAAAGAAGCATCGCCAACTTCTGTTAGAAAGCGAAATCAGGTGTCTCCGAAGGAGTGAGCGTTAATAAATTCATATATATTCAGTTGACCGTCCTTATTGACTGGAATAACTTGCTCATCTATTCATTGCACTCCAAATTTAAACTTCACTGTCCTATTAAAATGTAAATTCCGTTTAGTTTATAGCATCAATTAATAGTATGCAGTATTGTATGATTATTGGAAAAATAATCTCGCTTACGTAGAATATCGCACGACCTTCTCCCAATTCGTTGTTTTTCTAACCTTAGGCGTTATTCAGTGATGATAAATCTAGGTTTATAAACTTGTATTTTGAAACGTTAACTTTTGACATTATATGTTTTGTGTACAAAATTATCATACTATCAATGATAATTGCAGACAAAATTCTTATGCATGACACTGTTTCGCGTGAACATTACGATAACTGTTTCATTATACGTTACATAGTTGACCGTCAACCACTATCTTTAAACAAAAAGCATGAACTTACTTAATCGAATTTCGGAATCTCTTCATGTTTTCCTGTTATGCAATTTGACCCCTTTGATGTTTTTGGAATCTATATATGTTTACTTAAATGATATTTTTTTTACCATTTAAAGAGTATTGCTTACAGGAATTTCCAAATCACATTTCTTTATGAATTTGAGAAACTTTAGTAGAAGAAACAAGGTGAAATCTTCATAATAAATATGCACATTAGGAAACGATCTACATAATCGTCCCTGCACACTGACCTAGGCGACTCGATAACTTACCATATCTAAAAGTCAGTATGTAACAATCTACAACACAATACGATACAAACAACATTCCTGTTCTACACTTTTGCTTGAGATGATCGCCATGTTTGTGCATTATCGTTTCTCTGTTTCAAGTTCTGATTTTAGGTTCTGATTCAACTTCCGAATATGCGTGTAGGTTAATTATACTTTATCCGGCCTCAGATTTTGATACTCTTGAAGGATGATATGATTCGTGAAAAAGAATTAATGCAAGTTCTTTTTGAGCTGTCTGTTTGTTCATTTTGTGTTGCGGACTAAAGTTATATATATTTTTACAATTCTGTTAATTTTTTTATTCAGCTTCTCTTTGACTCTTGTTATTTTTAGTGTAACAGTAAAATGAAATTTTAAGAACAGATCTTCCCACAAGAGTGAAAGAATTATTATTTATGACGCAGTACGAATGATCCAATTTAAAAATAACAATTACATCAGATCTTTATAGCCTTGAAGCCGTCTCTAAAATTGTTCTAAATTTCTAAAGACTTAGTCAATCACTTAGAAGGCTTCTAACTGTTCTTTGGTTTTGTAATTTGGCGTCTCTAGGTAATAAAAAATGATGCTGTATAAGGCGTTTTACGTTCAAAACATCTTAAAATTTCATGATAGTATACACTTGTGGCCTTTGATGATATTAGAAGAACCGAATTGACGTGACAAATCCGGACGGGGCCGTTGATTTTGACTGTTATATTACATATAGAGAGAACCTAATGTGATCTCTCACATTTGCGTTGAAGATTTCTCAGTAATTTGATTTTAATTCACTTCTCCTAAAACGACAAGCAATCATTAGTTGAAAAACTAATGTAAGAATATTGCATTGCTCTAACCGTCTCGCTAAGATAAATTTCCTTAATTGCCATTAATTTGATAACACATCTCTCGAAGTAATCACGTTTGCTTTCTTTACAGGTTCTGAGACAAAATTTGCTTGTTGTTCACACGTTGCTGGCATTACACTGGGTTTCTCATAGAGTCGATTCCATCTGTAACAAAGGACACGGCTATTACGACATTGCCAAGCGCTGCCACTAACTGGCACAAATTGTCATTTATTGTTGACTGTCTTCCTGGAGTTTAATTGGTCGTAAACGTCATCAACGAATCCGGGCTTGGTGCTAATCAAGATGAACATTTAGTTTAATACTTCTCGTTTACCTGATTCCCATGCAAATCTATTAATAAAGTTGAAATAAATGAACTGTACGCGTATTTTAAGATAACGTTTATGCTTCATTTCTTGCTACGTATAAACTGATGAATATTTGGTTCATTTGCTAACTCATACACTGAGTACAAGTCCCTAATTCACCCGTATCAAACTCAGTTTAACAAGGTAAGTAACAAATACAACAAAAGCTAACATGCGCAATTCTTCCAAAGTTTTGTAAGTTTTATTTAAAAAATACAACGTATAAACCGAAAAAACAACTTAGATTGGTGGAGAATGACATTTTGACGTCATAGATTCGACATTAATAAATTCTTATCAGATATCAATGAAGCTAAACTGCTTTTAGCTATGGCACAAATAAATAACCTGTGACTGCAATTGTGTAAACAGACAATCATATATTTAAGAAAGTCGATACATTTATCGAAGTAATAAATATGAAAAACAAAGACGCAAGTCCATGAACATTGGGCAACAAAAGGAAAACTTGGGACGCATACAGAAAAAATAACCAACTATGCATGTATTAAGGATACACTAAACCCTTATCTGGAAATTTTGGCTTTTTTTGCAATATTTCCACTACTTATTATAAAAAAAAGCCAAAGTACACATGGCAAAAATTCAAAACATGTGCATAGTAACAATATTGAGTTTTTGGGAATTTTAATTTTTGTAAACATATCCACGTGTATACCATGCTTGTTTTGAATAGACTGGTCATCAGTAAACCCCTCCCAGAGTCATAAAACTCCCTGTATGTAATAGAGGTACTTAACACCAGGTTGAAGACTGATTGTTCATGTGTTTATTGTCTGTATTGTCTGCCTCTCCATCTTTTCACTGTACGGTCCATCACAAAGTAATTTCGCATGGTCAGTAACTAGTATGCTACATTTCCCTTTCATCTTCGAGAGGCTAGTCCTTGATGGGAATTTAATGAGATAAGGAGGAGTAAAAGAAGTCACGTGTCCCTTTTTACTGACGTCAGATTGCGGAAACTGCTGTAAACGTTAGTTATATCCTTTGAAATTTTTAATATATTCTGTTTATACTGAAGCCAATGAATTAAAGTATCCGCCCAAAGGACTGTCCAGCAAGAGGAATAAATAATGATAGGCATTTCTGAAGATTGAAGGCATTGGGGGCTAAAGAAGAGGTCATTTTGACCTTTGAAATGACATAATTCTTGTTTTCTCTTTTGTGAGAAATGAAATAAGAGCTATTTAGCAAACTTTTACAACTTTCAGCACCTTTGTTTCCTGGTGGATTTCCTTCAAACTTGGCACACATGTTCTTTGATAGCTTTACTTGAAAAGTGTATCTTGGATATTTTGATAAATTGCAATTTAAGGGAATTAGAGCATGGTTTGTGAAGAATGAATGGTTTCTTGCAGCGAAAATTGGAAAAGTGTGTGTGATTTCCTTCAGAAGGCAAATACAAAAAAAAATGAGATACGCTTTTGTAGTTTATAGGTCAAGGAGTAATTAGCCTGATTTGGGGGTCAGTCCAATTATTGGTCTTGTTGCTGAAAGTTACCAAAGTGACATGTTGATTTTTGCTGTTTTTTTCTTTATAATTAATTCATTCTTTCAGATATCATATCACAACTTATATATTTAGTTAGCTGATTTTCTTAGCTTTCTTGTGGTATATAACACTTATAGTTTTCGTCGATTAGAAGATTGTGGGCAGCTGAATAAGCGACCCCTATCAAGTATGGTTTGGTGTATCCTTAACTAAAAAAGGAAACATCACGAACTTCTATAAAAAAAAAAAAACTAGAAACGAAACCAGGTGCTCGCAATATGGTAAGCGTTTCCTGCTACACACGCGATGCTTCAAATAGGAGAACAGTAAGCATCAGTTTTAAAACTATCCACATTTAAACCCTCGTGGAGCCGCATATAAATATGGAAGACGGGTCAACACGGTGTTTCCTATTTCGTGGCTCCTTAAATATCATTTATCTTTCTTGTATTTCGTATTCTCCGATATTGTGTTTATCTGAAGCTCATACTGTCATTATAACTTGGGCCAGTTATTTACCCTTTCGCCTAACCTCTTAAATAGTCACGCTTATTTTATGGACATTTTAAATTTCCACTATATGTTATTTACTGTTTCAAAAAAATTGCATATAACGTTATGTTTTACATTATTCCTTGACGAACGAATACAAAATTATTATATACTAAATTGATAAGTATTATAATAATCATTGAACTATTTCTTTACGGACTGACAACACTTCGATTTAGGTATGATGTCTTAATGACATTAACGTTCATTTAATAATTTTGCTGTTCAAATGATACTGTTCGTAATTTCTCCAACATGTGAAATTCCATTTAAATACATGTATCATTATGTATTATAAAAAAGATAATAAAGGACTTAGTTCAGGTAACTTCTAAAATTTGTACGTGTACATGTATAGGGCGCCGTTTTAGTATGTATTGCCTATTTAATGATATCTGAAATTCGAATTATTGATATCTAAATCTCAAATTATTGATATCAATAATTCATCCATTGATATCAACAAATAGGCAATATATGGTAAAACGGCGCCCTATATAGTACATGTAGTGATCTAGGCTGAAAATGGTATATCGAAATAAAGAAACACTTATGTGCTTTCCTCAATAATCAAGGATTGTTTTAAGATTGAGTATATCTTGTAACACAGGAGCAATGTTTGTGATGAACGACCTTCGTCTGAGTGGCAAGCCTCGCCCTGGACATGCTCAATGCCGGTATCAAGGGAGACTATCCCATCAATTTACCTTCCGATCGAATATTAGCGGCTAATATTGACTAACACTCGTCAATCTACTTCCAAATTAATCAAATTAAACTTGGCTTTTAATGTGCCCTCAAAGTGCCAATTATATAAGCATCGAGGCCGGTATATAATCGAAGTAACGTTGTGACGCTGTTATCCAATTAGACGTTATCCCCGAGGAGCATAGTTCGAGCACCCTGTCGTTAGCTCACTTCTCGCGCAGATTGTTGGAAATCTCGTGACGCGTGAAGGTCGCGTGCTGGCTAATTCAAATGCAAACATTGCTTAGAAATTATTGAATTTCTTTCTACCGCGAGATGTTCTTCTTATTTCAATTGACAGGACAGTAGGCCGTCTTTTCAAACGATTTTACTTCTAAATTAATTACAAAGAACCAATTATGGACAGTGAACGATGACTACATATGAGAGGTGAAATGTCTCCTGTCTTTGTTTAATCAACTGATTTTCTGGGGACACCACCTAAATGCAACTACAATTCATTAATCTGCCTGCTTTATATCTAATAATAATCATATGAATGAATATGAATGTCAGGATTCCATCAAGACCACCGCCGTGACGACAGCGATATCCTGTACTCAGAATATTTACATAGAGTAATTCGATAAAAGTAGAACCCTTTAATTTATACTGTAAACCTCGCTTCTTATAACTTTTGATATGCATATGAGATTTTATGACAGTTTTCAAAATACATTATATGTTTCAACACTTTTTTAAGATATTATCGTCGTGCACAAATTACATTGCGTAATATGCAATTCCTACAATGTTTCTTTTTTTTTTTAAATACGTCATATGAAAAGGAAAAGGGACAGTTCAAAGCATACATACGTCTTTAGTGATTGTATTTTATTTCGTTAATGTTACAACCTCATTTCCCGCCCAGTCCTTGAGAACGTTTTTGTTGTTATTTTTTTAACTTGGCATATGCCGTGTTAAAGTTGTGTCCAACCCCATTTTAAGAAATAAACAAAAATCCACCAATATTCAATTTCAAAATCAATTTGCGTCTTACATCCCTATATAAATATATATAACGACAGTACATATGCATGCATACAAACATAACGCCAAGATGTGTCTATACATACACATATTGACATGCTAGCAACCGACGAACATTTACATTTACACGTTATAGGTATACACAAAATGACATATTCTAGATAGGATATCACTGCCCCGTGTATTGCTCTTATTAAGTCATTACAACCATAAACCCACGCAATATGTTTCACAAAACGTCGTTTGTCCATATGGTACATGTTCCAAACTGACATGTACAGGGTCGTAACCTGCGGGGGAGGACGATCCCCAAGAAATTTTTCAATTTTTTTATTTTCAATGACAAAATTCAATTCCCAGCAAATATTTTAATGTGTGCAGTAAAATAAATATGTTCCTTCGTCGTTTTTTCTTTAGGCTATTTTATTATTATATTAAATTATTTAAGTAATATATTGAGGATATAAGAATACATAAAACATAAATATATAAGAGTACGTGGAAATCTGGGACAAAGATGCAACTGCACTGTCTAGGATATCTGTTAGAAGATGTGAGAGATAATATCAAATTTGATATACTATTGACAATCCAAGTGATACATGATTCGTGTTAGATATTGACTAGAACAGGTCGTCTGACATGACAGTTATTTTGGAGGGAATTCTCAACTATCTATGACATTGTCCTTCCACGGTGTTTTGTGTCTACCCGCTTATCATTGCCGTGTTAGAGTCATGCCTAAGCTATCTACTGTGTTGCCCTTACGTTAAGTTCAAAAAAATATTCATTAGTCGTGGTTGTTTTAGAATCAGGTATCTACTATCCAATATGTTTCCCCTGCTATATGCTGTCTCAAAAATATGTTTGTTTGTTTCATTTGGGTTAAACGTCCCTTCAATCATGTCTAGGTCATGTGAAAACGGTATCTGCTTGTGACAGTGCTCACTGATGGCGACTTTATAGTGCTGTCTCACTGAAATATCACGCGGCAGAAATATTGATTTAATACTTTATTCGGTCACATTATCCTGATATGATAAGCATGGTTGTGTAAGAGTCAGGTCTCTGCTGCCTACTATGTTGCCTTACCAATATGCTTTAGAACCACATTATGCTTGGTTGTGTTAGAGGCAGGTCTATTCTGTCAGTTTTGATATCTATCTTCCTCGATGATTGTTTTTATTTCATTTTTATTTTTTGAGAATTTCAATAAAAACAAAAATTAAAATTGATTTTTTTCTTTCAAAGTAGTATATTTTGACTTTAACGTTGTAAGCAATGCCTGAATGTGTGTTATGTTACCTGCACTCTGGCTTCTGATAAGCCCAGACGTTGACTTAGTTCTTCCCGCATGAACGCATCAGGATAATGTGTCTCGTCAAACAGTCTCTCTAGTTCATTTAGCTGCTCAAGTGTAAAATTTGTTCGACTTCTTCTCTGTTTTAACTTTGGTTGACCATCTTCTGATATTTCTGCTTTCTCCGTGTTTATTTCTGCAAAAATAAAGAAGTTTAACTGAAACATTATTACCCTTTTGAATATAGTAAAGGGTTATTGATATAAATAATATAAATGTTGGATAAATTAGTTGACAGCCTTACTCACTGTCGTACTATCTTTACTGATTTGCCTTCATTATACTGTTGCTGCTTCTATTTCTATCCTGTTAGTGGTTGTTCTTCTTTACTCTTTCGTCACGGTATTAGTGCCATATTATAATGGTGATATTTGTTTCTTTTTTACTATGGAAAGGGTTGCCCTATACCGAAAATGACACGGACACATCACGGCGGGTGACACATGTGTAGCAGGATTTAAACGCTTAGTGATCGAGAGCACCTGCTTTCGATTCTAGTTTTTAAATTGAAGTTCGTGATTTTCCTTTTTAGTTTATGTTTGTTTTTTGTTTTTTTGATGGATGCGTCCCATGTATGCCTTTTATTTGTCCATGTCCATGGACTTACCGCTTTTGAATATCGTTTTGGCTTTTGGTTACTTTGTAGGCTTTTCATTGCAATAATATTAAGTATAAGGATTTAAATTATAGCAACAAAAGCCAAACAGAATTTTTTTTTTAAAAAAGGAACATAAAATTACATATAACATCAGTTTGTTACATGTACCACAGCGACACAAGCAACCCCATGATAAATCAATAGAAATACGCAAGGCGAGAGAATTTCTATAGAACGATAATTATTTCAGAAACATGCAGTGGGGTCAAGTACTCATCACTTATGTCGCAAGCATACCATAATCACCTGCATGACGTGAAGTGACTTAAAAATTGACAAAGAATTCAATAAACGTTGTGAAATTTCCCAGAATTTTATCAATGTAATAATAGTAGTAAATTGACAAATACTTCATTTCAATAGTGAACTATGCATCCTAACCCCAAATACAATGTTTCAACTAAAAGTGCAATTATTAGCCCTTAGTACAATGTTTCACAATAAAATTCAATGTATCAACTCTAAGAGCAATGTATCAACATTAAATGCAACGTGTCAAATCAAAGTACAATGCCACAACTCTGAATACAATGTATCATAAATAAAAACCTTCTTAATTATTCTCTAAACATAATTTTGTGATTTAACATAGTTTTTTGTTTGTAATTTTTGGAATACTATATTGCAAAATTCAAATGTTTAAGACGAAATTCCACCTAAATGTATATCATAATTGAAGCAGTCTCTAAAATAAACATTTTAATCACCGACGAAATCAGATGTACTAAAAGCTGTTTTAATTTCAAATACTAATCACAGAACTAAATTATCTTTAACAATTAAAATGACATTAGCACTGCCAATAACATTTACAATTGTGTTGTAGTTAGTGTACACAGATACAAACATGTACATAAAGGTTGACAGTTAAGACGATATGACCGATATTGATAATAAATAAATTGTTGTTCTTATCTACGAAATGATGTATGCGTAGCTGTGTGTCTATGAAGTAGTACATATGAAAAACCAAGACGAAATTCAGAAGCCGTCATTCCATGGACATGGTAAACATGGGACGCAAACAGAAAAAAGAATAAAAAAAACTATAACTAATTAAAAAGGGAAACATCATGGACTTCTATTTAAAAGCTGATAGTTTATTATAAAAATTGATGTTAAATGCAGTGTTTATGGGTCAATATAATAAAAAATAAGACGAAATAGGATAAAAAGAACAAACGTTATTTACAAACAAACAACAGCTTCATCAAAAAGTCAGAATGAACCAGCCAAAAGAGACCCTGAAAAAATAACGAAACTCCTCGCTGCATTCCCTTTTAGTAAATAACATTCCGGCCAAAGGTATTTGCCTTTATAACAGTTACTTTTTCTGCTCTGCATTTAGTTAACCTCACACTTTAAACAATGTATATTTGCATTGTTATTAATCCAATGAGTAGTATTCATGTGCAAAGTCGACTTTCCCTCAAATGCTTGCACACTTTAAATATACAAAAAATGCAACCTGAATCATGCCTCCGATAAATGTGATATTTATAAGAGGAAGGAACCAAAACTCTGTGTGAATTACCCCGTCGCGAATAAACAATCGTTATTGTGTCATTCTTTTTTTACAAAGTTTAATTTGTGTATCAATTTTTCAATTTGAAATACTCGTCGATCGAGTTCTCTACGTCTAGGGGTCCAATGATCAAGGTTAAGAATACAGAGCCAATATTAAATGCAACATAGTCAAATAGCGATGTTACACGTCCCATGGTAGTAACTGACCTCGACACTCTGTGTGATATGTGTCTGAGTTTATACCTTAATAAAATTATTAAGTTTTTTTATACATATTTATATTATTATATCATCTTTATGTTATATTTGCTGACGAAGACTGACTAGAGGAAAACGTTAATATTTCCAATTTTTGACTGCGTGCACTTCTCAATTCTTGGCAAGACCATTTTTACATTATTGTTTGAGTTTAGTCTTTGTCCTTTGTTAACATCGGAATTTTTACACCCCAACCTTTGACTTTGTAGCTTTGATTTATCTTAGTCTTGACTTTCTCAAACCATAGATCATTTTTTTCCGGGCCCCCGTTAATGACGTTTGATTCGTAGCTAGGCTTTAAATCTTGGACGAGGTTCTCTCAAACAGAGTATAAATTTATCCTCTTATAGATATTATACGTATTGATGGCCTGTTTTCTTATTGTTTGCCAATGTCCATGGACCTACGGCCTAGAATATCGTCTTGGTTTTTCGATTTACTTACTGTTTCAGTTTGTAATTTTGTATTGTTTGTCCTTGAGTTGGTCAGTGGTCTTTCTAATTGATCTGTCATTTCGAGTTTCTTTACCATGACTATATCCAATCTTGAACTTTACTTGGAGGAAAATGTTTATGTTAATGATGACGCGGGATAATGTTTTACCTGAACACACATGCACAGCTTTATAACAATTTAACATCGTATCGCATCAGTTGGTCAGTGGTCTTTCTAATTGATCTGTCATTTCAAGTTTCTTTACCATGACTATATCCAATCTTGAACTTTACTTAGGGAATCATGTTTATGTTAATGATGATGCAGGATAACTTTTACCTGAACACACATGCACAGCTTTGTAACAATTTACAACTCGATGATATAAATTGTGTTATCATATCTTAATATTGCTATCAAAATTTGCATTGCTGCTCAGAAAAAGTTATTGCTCCACATCGTAAATCCATCACACTGCAACTAATGACACAACGTTTTACCAAGAACATTTGGTAAGCAGCACAAAACAGAAACCTGAAAACACAATATGAACTTTAAAAAATCCCTAATTAACACACAAATATTTACAATTGATATTGTTATACTTTCAATGACACTAGCTGTGCTGTTGTTATTCATATGCCATGAATATAATGAACTCTGTGACATCATATTTGAATGTACTGCTTTGTTCATTCGTTCAATTTCAGTTTCAATTTTCATCTTGTTTATTCACTCATAGACCATAAATGGTAAAAAAGGTACATATAAGTAAACAAATACAATTTTTGTGGTCAAGCATAATAATACTTATATAAGTAAACATGTTGGTATTATTTACATATGTTCGAACAAACGATTTAACGAAAGGTGACCTATTTAAAATATTAAAAAAATTGTTTCAGCAGATACCTATTTTTATAATGAGTGAAAGTTTTACTAAAATTGTAAGTATAAGAAATGGCATTCTGTTTGTCTTTATTCATGCGTTATGAACAACAATGGGCTGTTGTAAATTGCATAACAGCAAATGTGATTGGTAAGTATCATATATGCTGTTTACTTGTATCGACTCTGCAGCAATTGAACTTTATATAACGCAGACACAAGAACAACTTTTATGAACCCAATAATGACACAAGAAATTGAATCTACATTAATTCTCACTCTCATTAATTCCCATAATTCCTGGTACTGTATCCGTCTTATTACATCTAGAAATGTTAATATTACAAGATTTATAATGACAGAGACGATACGAAATTTTTATGAGAGTATTGATTCGTTTAATGATGGCTAAATTGTATAAGCATTCCACTGACTTTCCATTGCTTCAACGAACAAGATCACGACTTATCACCAACTACGCCAATTTGTAAATAATTAACGCTAATAACCTCAAATAAGGACAATCTTTGTCAATTATCTCCAATATCTGAAAAGACTATATTAATGTGCTCCAATGTGGCGAGGAAATGTGGCGGGAAATAGCTAAAGGAAGTCTAATGAATGTGAAGAGACTAGTTTTATAATGTATATTCAACGGTTAGAATCAAGCCAACCAATTTCAGTGGAAAGCTTAAATTCATCTAATATCTTTCTTTGTGGGGTTGTTATCAATTTTGACGTTACTGCGATGGTGCCCTGTTATTTCGTCTTCTCTGTCAATTGGAGCATGCTCTCGTTATTGATACAAAGGGTATCATCAACGATTAAGTTGACGGAAATATCAAGTCCACTGATGAAGTCGCTCAGTAATAACCACCTTGTTTAATTAATATTATAGGGTATGGCGAGCAGGCTTACATTTTCTTGCGAACATACGCTGCACTATCAAACAATACCATCATGGCTGAATATTTTCGCATACTTCTTTAACATTTAGATATCAATGTTCCTTGTAAACTGTGTTTCATACACATGTAACATTAAACAAATTTCAAAACATTGTTTATTTTGTTAAAGGTATCGCGATTGTCTTTTTTTCGGTGTGTTTGTTATTGCAATTTTCAATGTTTTGGAGTGTTTGTTTCTGAGATTGTCGGTGCTGTTGGTGTTCGTATTACTACCATCGTTAGTGTTTGGGTTTCCATTTTATGGCTATTGTCAATGTTTTTGATGTACTTGTAATTGCGATTGTTGATTTATTGTTGTACTTGTTAGGGCGATATTGTCGGAGCTGTTGGTACTCTTATTATTGCGATATGATTGTTTTGGTTTCCACGTTGTGTGCTTTATTTTATTGTTAAACATTTTCAATGTTTGTGTACTTGTACATCGTTCGTTCCTTGCTATTAGTACACGTATAAGTATTTTATGAGTGTTAATTTTCCCTGGTTTCCTAAGAACTTTGTGTGTTATTTTTTTCCACGACTAATATTTCTTTGCACTAGAGGTAAGAACAATTATGGGTTTTAGAGGTAATTTGCAAAACAACATGGACATAAACTGAGTAAACAACCTTCAGAATAATTGTGTAGACTTAGGCCACATTCATTGAAACCAACTGCGTGTGTGAGCCTGCCAAAAAGGCCAAATCTAGTTTCAAAGTCAGTACACTAATGATTCCTCAGGTTTGACAACATGGAGTAATGAATTGTTTAAGCACTATTTTCTGTTTTCAGTTTTTTTCATTTGAAATCCCTGGCATTTCTACAGTTTTGAATATTGTAAAGAACACTGGAATACGTTTTATTGAAGATAATTCAGATGACATTTGGTCTGTATTGTCTGTGACAATTAATTGTGTGCATCAGCGTATTCAAAATGTTTTGTTATGATAATCTTCGAAAATCTGTATATTAAGTTAAACACATAAGTGTTGTACGACCTTTACCTGAATATGAAATGAGAAAGTTGTTGCTTTATGATCCAGTTAAATTACACTTTTTAACGTAATGCCGCAATATGCTTTGTGGACGTTAGAAGTTGGTTCATTTACATATATACTATTGAAAACAACTTTTCTCTTATCTTGACTTCTTTACCGATGATATTTCTTCTTTAAGTTACCCGTCGTCTTTCGACATTTTAGTTTTGTCTTCTTATATTTTTCTAACGAAATTGATTTTAATTTATTTAACATAAAGCACGTAAATAATCAATCAATTAGAAAATTTTGGAATGAGGAAACTAATATGTAGATACAATTTTTAACTATATCAAAAGCCAGAAAATTAAAAAAAGATAATCAACAGATTCACAAATCTATTGTCATTAAATATCACAGTGTACGTGCTTTAAACGCCGAAGACTACATTTTCTATCACTATAATGTAAGTGTGTGCATTGTGTCGATTAAATTCCGTTTATAACACAAGAAGAAAAAGGATCAACAGAACAAACGCTATTGACAAACAAATAATAGCTTCATCAAAAAGTCACCACAAGAACTAACCAGCCAA
>JAUMGZ010180590.1:0-14053 GCA_032359645.1 Pododesmus macrochisma | reverse complement strand
ATTACAAAATACAAACAACACAACAAACATAGACATTACAAAATACAAACAACACAACAAACATAGACATTACAAAATACAAACAACACAGCAAACATAGACATTACAAAATACAAACAACACAACAAACATAGACATTACAAAATACAAACAACACAACAAACATAGACATTACAAAACACACACAACACAACAAACAACACAACAAACATAGACATTACATAATACAAATAACACAACAAACATAGACATTACAAAATACAAACAACACAGCAAACATAGACATTACAAAATACAAATAACACAACAAACATAGACATTACAAAATACAAACAACACAACAAACATAGACATTACAAAATAACAAACACCTCAAACAACGCCTATAACATAACTTCATTATACATATATTATCAATATACTACTAGTATTAAGTTTCTGTATATGTGCTTTGATTACATATGTATAGGCCTTATCATTGCAGCATTTCCTAATACAATGTTCTGAGCATCTTTGAATTTTAATGTTATGTGCGTATTAAGTGTTACGTGCATTTCTTATCGTTGTTTGTTTGTGAATATATAATTTATCTAGAGCAGTGACTTATGTCAGAACCAGTCCTACAGACATATAAATAGTAAATATAGTCATTACATATGAGAAATTCAGCCAACAGCATGCAATGCGTTACGTGAGCGGATGTCTTTTGAATAGCAATATCTTGTTTTTTTGTATTACTACTTAATCAAGATCAAATTAACATGTCCCACTCATGTTTCATGTAATGTGGAAACTCCTAAAATCTAGTCTTTTTAATAAACAGATAAATACTGTGTTGCTAATTAAGCATTAGTATGCGTGAGATTACTTGCAGTTTGCCCTTTAATGAAGGGATTCGTCACACTGAACTTAAAACATGTAATCACTGACAGATTCTAAAATTATTAGTAGAATTTAGTGCGTACATTTGTGTTTAAAAGAAAGATGATAAATAAGAATACTGAAGTCTGCATCTTGTCGATCTTTTTATCTATAAGTGTATAAACATTTATTGTTTTAATGAGATCTTTGATCATGTCTTTGTTGCCTGTCATCTATGGTACATTAGTACTTGTATTTATCGACATGTGAAATTTATGCTGGTTATTGCATTTTTACTGTTTTTAAATAACACTTAAAATAAAGAAAAAAACATTCAAATGCCATTATTACTTTTGGCAGCACTTACAATCAGTCTATCGCTTTAGTCCGTCATAGAATCGGTTCCCAGACGTAATAATGATTGACCACCATGTCGACCAATTAAAGAACAACTTTTCTGGTTAAAACAGTGAAGTAAATAGTGGATACGTCACTGGTAAAAATGAAGGCAGCGTATGCTAAAGCTAATTAAAAATGTGACAATGTAATGTAAAGATGTTCACTGATGTATGTTGAATCCACCAGAGTACTTCAAATGATAATATATTTATGGCTAAGTTTGTTCCTCTTAGATTGTTGTTTTGTTGTAACTAATAACGGATGAATTAAAACAATCTTAAAAGAACCATGCAAACAACTGGAAACAACCGAAATAAACCACAAACACACACTGAAAAACATGGAGTCAAACTTCAACATAGTAGTTGCCAGATACCAGTACATTTAGTCATTTGTTTTCGTGCTTTATTTTGTTGATTTTCTTTACTTTTCTATTTTTGCGCTTTAGAGTGTGCGCTTCAAGAACGGATTTACGCATATGTTGGTACATTCAGTACATTCAAGGATCCAGCAATGTCTCAAACAAACAACAAACGTATCACTTAATCTAGGCTATTTAACGATTAAGCAGCATTATTTCAAGTGCGTTCCCGGATTTTCTTTTGTATATTCCACCCGTCCAATCACAAACCTTGATCCATCCCTTGTGTCCTGGTGTTTAGTTCAGGTTCCTCGCTCTACTAGTTTACAACCTTCGTCATCAAAAACCGATACTCGCATGGCTGCTCAGGTGGTGTATAAAAGACCGAACTATCCTGACGACAACAAAACTCACCAGCGAACGCAACCTGAAGACCAACAAGTGCTAAGATGGAGAAGGCTCTACAATGTTTGGTACTTTTGACCTTAAGCTACGGAATCCTTGCTAAACCAACAGAAGATGTTAATGAGGTAAGTAAATACTGTCAAATTATACATTTCTTATCGTCGTGTCGACTGTATACATGTAATGTTAAGAACTTTTCTTCCTTTAACGATACAATATATTCTAATCAGAACACATAGAAATTCATTAAGATTCAACGATTTTAGCTATTTTACCAAAAAACTTTATATTTTTCATTTTCGAAATATTTATAGCTTAGCAAATGCTGAATAGAACATACTTAAAGGTCACATGTTTGTGTGGTACACTGTAATTTTTATTGTCTATTTTATCTGACGGCATATATAGAGGATATTCAATTTTTTGAATTCTAATATTTTCACGAGTGCGTAGCATGAAAGAATTTTGCCTCACTTGTGATATACATTTGACATTCAAGATAAAACAACATTGAAATTCCTATTTATTATATTTTCCCTGGCTATTTTTTACCATTCAAATTTACCATATTGCGAATAAGCTAAATGTTTGTGTCGAGATCCATTTTACCTCCTGTATAAAAAATCCGCACAGAAGAAAGTAGTTCTTATAGAATTTATTTAATTTAAAATCATAACAAACATTTTAAATTATGTTCAATATTTTTTTTTTAATACTTCATAATAAATAAAGGAAAAACCAGTGATTAAAATAAACAAGTTTTAGTGTTGATGAATATCGCTTGTAACAATATAACAATTACTTTTGCTATTGAAGGATAACAGATTTATCAAAAGGATATTTCTCTACATTTCACTGGTAAAAATGTAATAAACAGCAATATTACATTTTGCACTGTTAATGCCTTTACATGTTACGGATACTACATTGTATTTCGAATTGTTTCCTGTGGATAGAATATAGGCTTAGGGTTCTACTTATGAAATGCATATAGGGTATTTTACAGTGATTTTTCTCTGGCAACTGAATTTACAATTATATAGTTCGATAGCCCACCTCTTTAACATGCATATCATGTATTACAATCGAAAAATGGCAAGGTTTACTTAATTACAATCGAATAATGATAAAGTTTACTTTATTACAATCGAATAATGGTAAGGTTTACTTTATTACAATCGAATAATGGTAAGGTTTACTTTATTACAATCGAATAATGGTAAGATTTACTCTCAGCTAGATTGTAATTTATTAAAATCGAATAACGATATGGTTTACTATCAGCTAGATTGTAATTTATCTATCGTGGAATTATAATTTTCAAAGCAGACGGTGTTTTGAATAATGTAATTTTACAATGTTAGAAAAAATTAAATATTTTTGTCGTTAACCTAGTTTGATTTCACCCAACAGTTATATGTAACTTTAATTAACACACTATTTACGGTTAAGGGTTATAACTTCAAACGTTTAACTGCCACTTAACCCTTAATTCATTTCGTTCAAATTGGTTTCGCTTTCTTTTCTTCATGTATTTATTGACTTTTTTTGCCCACTTAGACGTTCAAATGGACGAGAAAGGCACCCGGTAACGTGTTAATGGAGGAGCGTGTGGAAATTAGTGGAAAGATCATAACGATGTATGCAAACAGCGAGTCAATGAACAAAGCGCCATTCAGCAAATCTGTCAGCATGCACGACTACGATGCCAACAGACCATCATACATAGGCGAAGGTGATTTTGAGGTACGAGACAATTTATCAATATTTGATAAAAATGAAATAATCGATTTTGCAGTTTCAACAATAACGTGAACATTTAATTACGCTATAAACTGGTTAACCACACTTTAAAGCATGTTTGCTGATTGGTCGCCCAAGATAATTACTTTTGGATTGCAGATGGTCCAGTTTTAGTATTGGCACTTTATCCTCTGTTTCATTAAGAGTAGTTAACACTGAATTTGGCTGGTGATTTTCAAATGTGTTCTTGTCCAAACATAGTTCTTTTTATATCAATTAATTTGTGTGCGTACGTAAATCTCCATGTTAAAGAAAGCAGAGCATAATGAGTGATTGCGACCATTCGACTCTTCACCCTACCTTAGCCGAATTTAACGACAAAATGAAGTGAAAAGTCAAAGTTACGATAGAACTAGAGTAACTTCGAGTTAATTTTGTCGTATAACTTCGACTTTTTTTACTATTGCTAAGGCTACAAGTTGAAAAGTCGAAATTGCGCAATGAGTAAGCACAGTAGAGCACCATTTAATGGCACTTCGTTTACGATGATTGATCCGGCTACACGAAGTATTAGATCTTGTGACTTTAAATAACATTACAATAATCATCTTGAATTTTTCGTATCAACTACATTTTTTATTGAAATGTCCGCATTATACTAACATACGAAGGAAATACATTAAAACTTATTACTGGTTAAGACCATCTGTATATAAAGTTGTGCAACTTTTAAGTACAAATAATTTAACGGAGTTAAAGAAGCTTGGAAAATACTTAAGTGAATCAAAAAATGTGTAATATATGCATGTGTTGTTTATAATATGTACTCTGCACTAACCAATTGTATTGGCGTGCCATGACTATATGACTATATAATAGTCTATATGTTTATTATTATATTTTGTTATCATACTGATGAGCATAAAATGCTCAAAGTTTATAAAGAATTGAATTGAATATTAGTGTATCAAATATTTCAGGGTCTTCTAGCTATCAAGACACACAGATGGTGCTTCATTACAAAAGTCGCTCACTCCTTTGACAAAACCCGTGAAGAGGCCATCAAAAGACAGGGATTGACGGAGGTAAATGATTTCAATTCTATGATGATTACAAAAGATGTATTGGGAAACTGGTTTGATAGCTTTATATTTACCTAAGGTTGTTTTAATACTTTTTATCATGTTAGAAATATTTATTAATATCTTTTTAACCGTTTGATATAGTCAATTTAAGGTAAACAGTCTAAACTGTCATCATTTCTCGATAAAATTCCTTTAAATATTTTAGTCTTATTGTTTTTAAGAAAAAGAAAATATTCGGCTGCAAAGACTATAATTATAAGTAGTCGACATTTAAAAATGGATTTTTTTGCGTAAAAAGTGAATTATGAAAAAATAAAGATATGGTTTTTATTGGAAAAATAAAGTTTAAACAAATACGTAGACATAAATTAGTACTGCATTAATGTATTTCAATGTAATCAATCATGGCTGAAATATGAAAAATTAATCAGTTATATAAAAAAAGTTGATGTTTATAATAAAATCATATACACATAGTACTTTGCATAAAAGAGTTATTTTTCTTTATGAATTTTATAGTAGTTAAGTATGTAGCTTGTTTCCTGAATTATATGTGATCATTGATATTATTTTTTTAACTTGACTTCTGGATTACTTTAAATATACTTTAATATGGAAAGAACACACATGTACGTCAATAATAAACATATAATATTCATGATAAAAACTAATTTGTAGATCCAATTAGATTTTGCGAAATATTTTGTACTGTCTTCCTGTATTAGTTTTTTTTTTAACTTTGAAGTTTTTTTTATTTCGATTTGCAAGTTACTTTAACATTTTTCATTAATGCAGGCGCGTCCTATTGCTTTTGTTGTGAAGTATTTGATAAAACGCTTTTATTAATTTTCAACAATGGACGAACGGACTTTGCTTTCACGAACGACATGGCGGTCAAAACCAAACATAGTTTTTTTCCATATAACATGTTACAAAAAAGAGTAGGCAAGATAGGGGGAAATACTTTTTCTCTCAAAATCATATTTTAGATTTGTAAAAAAAAAATGAAACTGAAACCTGTAAAATATTTAAAGTGTTTTACCTTTAATTGTTTTGATGTTTGAAAAGAAAGGTTAGATTTGGTTATAGAAAACAAATAAGTCTTAGGGCCTTGAAAGAATTTTAAGTATAAAATAAGAAACTGAATTCTTAAAAATTACCTAGAGCTTTCAACAATGCGTTTATGTTCACGGGAGAAAAGTTGTCTGAAAATAGTATTAATGGCATTAGTTTTTGCTATGCGCCAACACATTGTCGCCATATTGCTTTTTCTCGTTTCAAAATATGAAGAATTCTTTATATTGTAACTATATGCCATAGATGTAACGTCATCGCTATATGCATAACGCGCGACATTTTTGACCGGCGCGGTGGCGCAGTGGTCAGTGCGTTCGCTTCTTGCTATAGTAGACTGGTGCTAAAATCCAAGTTGTGGGATCGAATCCCGGTCGCGTCAAAACCTAAGGCGTTAAAACTAGGCAATCTTCTCGCTCACTGCTAATCACTCAACGTTACTGGATAGGAGGAGGACTGGTTGGCTCGATGTCAGGATAATGTGTCAGAGTAGAGAATCATGTCAATGTGTCTGCAGCGTGATATTTCAGTGAGACAGTACTATAAAGTCGCCATCAGTGCATACTGTTACAAGCAGACACCGTCTTGATATGACCTATACATAAGCCAAAGAGACGCTAGCCCACAATAATCAAACAAACAAACAAACAAACAGACAAAGCGACATTTTTGCGATGTTTATTATAATTCATGCGACTACTTCTGGTTTTTTTTTATTTATATATATTTAGACAAAACCCTTGAAACAAAAATAACTGAACTATCTTTTTAATTGCAAAGGTTAAAGTTTTCAAAACGCAATCGTAATTAATGTGAATATATAATCACAGAGGAAATCTGTTATTGCATCAATTAACACAAACGATTTTTTTTTAAATTTCTTTACAGTCGGTGAAATTGGGTAAGGCTAAACATGAATTTTCCGTTGCTGAAAGACACATGGATGATCTTGCCCAAAGCAGTAAACCAATCGCTAAATTCTGTGAAGGCCAGAAAACACATCTCTTACAACCCTATTGTAAGTAATCTTACTTTTCACCGAGCCTTTGAAATAACTTAGGGATTTCACTATATGGTATTACAAACACGCTAACACTGAAGTGTTTCTGGTTTTAAGAAGTTAATTAGAGATGTTGATTGAAAGACATATTGTAAGATAAATGTAATATAATTCAAATGTATTATGAAAGTCTAAAGACGATAATTGAAATAAAGTGTTTGACTGATAGAGTTCTAGTTAATGCAAATCATTATAAGAAATCAAAGCGGCCAAAACAAATGCATCTCTGTCAAGAGAACCTGTTAAAACATTTTTTTTTTAAAATGTTCGTCAAATGCATTGTCAAAACGTTATAGGCGTAGGCACACCCATTAAACAAATTAATTTAAATGCTTTAATGAAATCAAATAATGTGACCGTGTATATGTCTAAAAAGAAAAAACAAATTAAATTAAAATGCATAACCAATTTCTATTTCTTTTCAGCAAATGATGAACCAGATGCAAAACGTACCTTTTACCCATGGCCGTGGTATATTGTCTGCTTTTGGATTCCTTTTCCTATTCATGTTCCCTATTGGATTTACCAATGGTAGTGAATACCATACTACATTGCTATATACAATGTTTACATGTCAGAATGTTGAATTGTCGTCACACGTGTGCATGTCGGAACATTGCAAAGAAGAACACAAAGAGTTTAATATTGTCTAAAATAAATTTTTTGATATATACAGTTTTCTGTATTTTTTTTACGAGAGAATAAGCGAGAATATATGGAATTATATAACCTTCTTAGTGACACTCATCAACAGGTTGAGTTAAACCAAACTGTCTTTTAACGTGGTTTTTTTTGTATTATACAACAGTTATAGAATTCCCCTGACACTGCACGGAACAACTCACTACAATAAGGCACCGGTCACCTCACTAATTCTACAGTATATGTTCTTTTAATATGTATCATGGCTGGAGAAAATTGGCTGACTTTTCTGTTTCCCCCCATCACACTTTTGCTTTTAGGATGACCCGACTTTGAAAGCAGACCTGGACTTTCTTCCATGTCTCGTGTTCAAAGACAATTTCTTTGATATTTTCCACGAGAAATAAAATCTCGGACACATGTCCCTGCGTTCTATGGAAATATAATATTCTTGAAATAATATCTCATAACTGGCCATCCGTCTCGTTGATGAACTACACGGATTCAGTCCTCAAACTTCATGTTCTAGCAATTAAAACTGATTCTTATTTTGATACCTTGGATGTAATGTTACAAATTGTATTGTTGTAACACTTTCTCAAAGAATATTGACCTGTTTTTCATACGTCTTATATGTTATAATCCAATCTGATTAAATACAGATCGATTATTAAGCTGAGTAAGAGATGTAAATGAGAGATCTGTATTCTTTTTAGACTGGACATAAACGTGGTAACTACTTAGGCGTTGGTTGGTTTTGTCCATTCACTTTCAAACAAGTGTTCATATGTATTCTTATTTAGACGATGAGTTATATGTTGTAATTGTTGGTCGTGAAACTTTGCTTTGTCAGTTGATTGTGGTCTATGTTATCGTAAAGGTTTATGAGTATTTGTGTTTGTCACATATTTTATCTAATTTAAAGACATATTCATTTTTTTCTACAACACAATTCTTCAAATACAAAGCACAATATACCGTCTCAAACTTCTGCCTACGAAAGGTACGCAAGGAAAACAATTCTGGTGAGTTACTTCCCTTTAACTGTATCCGCATCCACTCAATTCCATGAAATAATGAGTTTGCTTTATTAATGATACTCATCCCTAACGTTAAATGATATTTTTCAATGTAATGTCAAATTCAGTTGTATTTGATATAAAAAAAACCCCACGATTTCTCGAAAAAAACATCACTGCTAAAATCGCCTTATAAGCATCTCATTCGGTTTTTTTCATAATCTACCTGGCCCTTAAGGAGGTTCACAGGTCAGAAATCATGTAACAAGAAGATGTTAGATTTTTATGAAAATTTCAATAAACGTTCCGCAATATTAGTAGATGTTAAATAAGTATAAAAAGGGGGCTCATCGACTTTATTTCTTGAAAAATGCCTTAAATGCCAACCACAATCTTCAAAATGTATAATAAAAGTTCTGTAATTCCCAATGAATAATACATAGCACACTAACTACCATGTACTTTTTTTTATTGAAGCCTTAAAAGGAGCCTAATATTAACATAGCTGCAAAATTAATAATAAGAAGCTGTTCTTAATAATGAATATCACTTGCTTGGCGGTAAAGTGTAATGCTTTACATGTGCACCAGATGGCGCTCTCATGAACGTTAAGACTCCAGACCTTCGCGCCACCTTAAGGCAATACGCATGTGAGAAAACTACTTGATAGATTAAAAAAATTCATGTACATTGCATATTAATTAATAAATACTTTGCTAGGTTTTGAGGAAAAGATAAAGACAACTTTTTGTGAAAATCCAGTTTTTTGAGAAACTTGGTAAACTTCACAAATCCATCTCAATGCAACTATAGAATTTACTAAAATCATAAATGAACCACAAAATCATGTAACAGCATAAAGGTAAAATCATTATTATAAAATATTGTCATACATTTTGTACTTTTTTGTAAAATTAAATTGATGTATTATTAAAATTTTTGAAATTTCACAAAAACGAAACATTTATATTGAAAGCTCTATAGTAAATAAGGATTAAAAGACATGGAAAAGATTACTTTTTAAAAAAATTTAAAAGTCGTTTTCCCACTGTCATATTGCCTTAATTGTTTGTATACGACGAAGACGAAACATTACGAGTTAAGGTCGATAACCGTTTGACTTGACTGAGTAAAACACGGAAATAAACATAAATCTAGATTTAAAATTGAGATTTGTCCTTCATTGATAAATAATGGCCCAAGGTCTTACCATGTGTTTATTAAAGTTTACTGTAGTATGACCATACTTCAATGTCGTATCCTACGTGTTGTTCATTGATAAACCTCTCACCAGTCAATGGATACTGGGTGTAATGTACTCGCCGAATACATCCGTAGGTGTACTGAATTTGTACTTTTACAGGTTCACATAAGCTTCCATGCGTGTACTAATTCATTCAACCTCTATTAAACTGAAAGCACCTGTAGTGCATACGCAAGATCTAGAGTTAGACTTGCGGACCGGATAAAACAAAGTATGCCTAAGGCAATACCCATGTGCGAAATCTACTTGATAGATTTTGTTTTAAAAAAAATAAATGTCCATGTACATTGCATATTCATTGATAAATACTAAATTGATAGGTTTTTAGAAAAATTCAATGTAACTTTTTGTGGAAATCCAGTTTTAAGAAATTTTGTAAACTTCACAAATCCATCTCAATGCAACTATAAAATTGACTACAAATTATAAATGAAACCTCAAAATTATGAAGCAGCATGTAGGTAATAATCATTATTATCAAAAATTGTCATACCTTTTGTACTTTTCTTTGTAAAATTGAATTGATGCATTATTGAAATTTTTGATTTTTCACAAAAAAAAGAAATATCAGAAAAACTGCTTGATAGGTTTCCCATTTTTTGCTTTATATTGAAAGCTCTAGTAAAAAAAGATTAAAACACAAGGATTTTTTTTTAAAAAGTAGTTTGCTCACTGTCATATTGCCAATGGGCGTGTAAAAGCTGTTTCATTTCCACTAAAAAATTGAGTGTGAATTTCTTTCTCGTACATTAACCTTCACACACATTTGACCCAAGGTTTGAATATCACATAAAATGTCAACATTTAGTTAATAATTTTATGACTTAGATATAGTATTGCTACATGTGACAGGTCAGAGATACTATGAACGGGAAGGTGTCCACAGTTAAAACTTTAACGGATTTTGGTGTTTCCTAATGTCCATTTCTACAAAAAAGAAACTGAAGAATAATTCAGAATGTATTTTTTTACCGTGGTTTTATTTGTGGGATCAGTGCTATTGACATATGACCCTAGGTCGAATTTTTTTTTATAGCATTTTCGTTCCATCATTATGGTGGCATATGGTGGCCACCAAATATATAAAGTTTATAATTGACGCCAAACCAAACTCAGACAGGCCAACAAATGTATAAAGTTTAAAAGTTACGTCAAACCAAACTGAGACAGGCCACCAAATATATAAAGTTTAAAAGTGACGTCAAACCAAACTAAGACAGGCCCCCAAATATATAAAGTTTAAAAGTGACGCCAAACCAAACTGAGACAGGCCCCCAAATATATAAAGTTTATAAGTGACGTCAAACCAAACTGAGACAGGCCACCAAATATATAAAGTTTACAAGTGACGCCAAACCAAACTAATACCAGCCCCCAAATATATAAAGTTTAAAAGTGACGTCAAACCAAACTGAGACCGGCCCCCAAATATATAAAGTTTTAAAGTTACGTCAAACCAAACTGAGACCGGCCACCAAATATATAAAGTTTAAACGTGACGTCAAACCAAACTGAGACCGGCCACCAAATATATAAAGTTAAAAAGTGACGCCAAACCAAACTGAGACCGGCCACCGAATATATAAAGTTTAAAAGTGACGCCAAACCAAACTGAGACAGACCACCGAATATATAAAGTTTAAAAGTGACGCCAAACCAAACTAAGACCGGCCAACCAATATATAAAGTTTAAAAGTGACGCCAAACCAAACTAAGACCGGCCAACAAATATATAAAGTTTAAAAGTGACGTCAAACCAAACTGAGACCGGCTACCGAATATATAAAGTTTAAAAGTGACGTCAAACCAAACTGAGACCGGCCACCGAATATATAAAGTTTGAAAGGGACGTCAAACCAAACTGAGACAGGCAACCGAATATATAAAGTTTTAAAGTGACGTCAAACCAAACTGAGACCGGCCACCGAATATATTAAGTTTCAAAGTGACGTCAAACCAAACTGAGACGGGCCACCGAATATATAAATTTTAAAAGTGACGTCAAACCAAACTGATACAGGCAACCGAATATATAAAGTTTTTAAGTGACGTCAAACCAAACTGAGACCGGCCAACGAATATATAAAGTTTAAAAGTGACGTCAAACCAAATGGAGACAGGCAACCGAACATATAAAGTTTAAAAGTGACGTCAAACCAAACTGAGACAGGCAACCGAATATATAAAGTTTAAAAGTGACGTCAAACCAAATGGAGACAGGCAACCGAATATATAAAGTTTATAAGTGACGCCAAACCAAACTGTTAACTATTATACACCATGTACGGGAGGCTATATAGCATGCCCCATCTACCTCAAATCATTTGTTTAAAACAAATTTTTATGTTTTGCACGTTGATTAACAAGGTAACGAAGCAATAAATCTAAATCATTTATTCAAATTATAGATTTGTTTTTAAAACAATTTGTTTTTACCATTTAAATTCGAATGAAATGTAGATATTAATGTCGGACCAGATGCATCTTGTACGCCATGGTGGGTAGGTGCCAAGTATTGGTGTATCTGTAATAAAATAACACATATAAGTCTTACAAACTTTACAAAATAAATACTGTATTAATAGAGACAAACTTCATACCAGAGACTCTTTTTTACAATAGAGAACTTGCCATATGTAACATATTTTTTCGATTTCCTCCAAAACATAACTTAACCATACATTGAAAATAGCAATGTACTACAGACAAATTAATATTTCAGAACAAATACTTTAGACACCTGTTGTTGGTTCGGGTGAGTTAAGAAAATTGTTATAAGCAAAGGTAGAAAAATCATATTTTTGTTTACTTACTAGGACGAATCAATTCATATATTGTGTTTCCGGTGCAGAAGGCACCCAAGTGGGTACTATAGGCTTGTAATTCTTCTAACGTCATAGCTTCTTTCTTCAGTTTAAACCCATTGCTAACAACGCCCGCTCGTGTTATCTGAAATATAAAAAAAATCTTTAAGGTAATACGTGTACGGTATTAGTTCAAATGTACAAAGTTTTCGCTCCCTGCTAAGCGCTCAGTATTTCAGGGTGATAGAAAGCTTGCTTTGCTCGGAGTCAGGATAATTTGAACGAGTGTAGTTTCATGTTAATGTTTCTGGATAAAATTTTAGTGAAGTTACGTAAACAATCAAGGAATCTGAGACAATTTTGTACACGTTAACTTATATAAACTTACCTTTCTTTCTTTCTATCGACGTTCACCTTCTTCTTTTGTCTGTATGAATGATCTCGCAGTCTTGGTAACAAAGCAATATTGTCCAGACTTGATTGCGACTATTCCCTACAACGTAAGATACAATTATGCTTAGAAATTACCCATCAGTTATCACAATTGTTCGTTACAGTAGTTACACGTTTTATCCTACTGTTTTTAAGAAGAAGATTCATGAAATATGGTTATGTTTATAACCGTTAGTCAAGTTCGAACCTTGCTTCAACATGCTGGAATTGAAAGACGGGAATTTAATTATACGTTTTAACCACAGCACCGAACATAACCGAATGCCCGATATGGTTATTAAACACCTGTTGCCTTATAATTCTTAATTTTTGTTGTCTTCAGCAGTAGTATTTCTGCACATGTTTGTGGTGTTTAACTTTAATTTCTCTTCGATTTTAAAGTCATACATTTATCTTGGCCAACTGTTCTTTTTTCTAGACGCTCAGTTTCTTTAGTTGCAAATTATGCAGGGATTTTCAAAACCACACATTTCAAGCTGGTATCTAATAAAAAAGCATTAGTTACAAAAAATTTTATTAAGAATTTAAAACTATAATTTTTCTTATGCATTGAATATTTACCTTTTCTTTGCCGTATTGCGTACTCGGGTTGAAATCGTGCATGCTGATTGACTTGGCGTAACTAGCGTTGTTCCCGGATTTATCGTTGGCATACATTGTTATTACTGAGAGTTTTTCGTTCACTTCAATCTTCTCTTGAATACTAGCAAAAGGTGCTATCCTCGTCCAATTATATGTCTAAGTAGAAAATAATACAGATTTGAATACGGAAGGTGTGCTTGTAATACACAATGACATTTGTATAAGGAAGGTGTGCTTGTAATACACAATGACATTTGTATACGGAAGGTGTGCTTGTAATACACAATGACATTTGTATACG
>JAUMGZ010180579.1:0-14055 GCA_032359645.1 Pododesmus macrochisma | reverse complement strand
GGTATACAGTAACTAGTCGTTGCCGTCTGACAGTTTTTAAAGAGTAAATTGTCTGTCGGCAATGACAGAAATGTAAACTTAAAAATTAGTCATTGCTGACAGACAATTTAGTTCTGCAAACTGTCTATCGGCAATGACAAAACGTGGTAAGTAAAGTAAATTTGTTGGCAGCTAACATCGGCCATCGTAGACAACGGCACCATAACTCGTTAGGATGGGATATCGGATTTTAATCTCACTCTTGTTAGTTAATTTTCATATTTTAAAAGAACCTCGGCAAGCCTCAGTTCTTTGTAACATCTGAAAATTAACTAACTCTAGTGAGATAAAACCCGATATGCCATCCTAACTCGTTGCGGAACCTATATATATTTATTTTTAATTACATTTTGTAAATTGTATTTTCAGGATGAAGATGAATTAAGTGAAACTGTGGATATATCTGATGGTATGCAATTTTATTAGATTTTTTAGAAAAATAAGAATTGAACTTATATTATTTATATTGATATTTAACTATAAATTAAAATAAATTGAAAAAATTTCAGAACTATTACCATTAAGAGTTATGCCCCTTGAATAGCTCTTTCGTATTGAAAACCATGGAACAAGGTTGTAGTTGTTGATGATTGAAGTTTTGTAATCTTACTTTATTCATTAGATTGAGATCCATTCATGCACTTTCATGTGTTTGTTGTTGCTCATGATGTCCTCCTATACATTTAGCTTTTAAATTACATCCAAAATTTCTCTTGATTCTGGTCTGTTTTTCAGTCAGTTGCATTTAGTTGTGTCAAAGTAAGAAAATGTTTTGTTTTTTTCCAGTGTTAGTGTCGCTTTGTTAAATTGATTATTGTGACAATATCATTGAAATTTGTTTTAGTAATTTTGTTCTTTCTTATTTCAACATTGAATTGATAATGATTTAAAGTAAAACAAACTCATTAAAACATGATGATGAATTGAAGAAAATCAACAACAAAATAAAATTGCCTTTGCAGGCTGAAGATTGTCACACATTTGGAGAAAGAAAATTCAAATCAAATGTATTTGTTATTGGGATTTATTGTAGCAATTTTGTATGTAGTAGATTTTCCTATTTATTTACACTTTTTTTTGTTGGAGGGGACTTGACTTATTTCCAGACTGACTTGCTTTGTTGTTACAAAATATTTCTGAAAATACAATGGTATTAATAAAATGAAAATTGTGATGTAGAGTATGATTCCCACAAAATAAATGTAAGTGGTTGTTTACTATTTGCTTTATCTTATGCTTGGAATTTAGGAAGCTGAAGTATGCAATGTTACCAGACTACACCATAATTTAAAAATGAAAACTCAATGTTTGTTCTTATTTATTTTGAATGATATTCTATGACATATTTGTCTTTGAACTTTGCTCAAAAAAAAATTAAAAAAAAAAATTAAAGGTATGTGGAAGTATATTCTTAATTATTAAAAATAATTACTGAAAATGGCAATGAACCATTATATGTTCTGTTCACACAACAGTATACACAGATAATAGTCGTATATAAGGATTATCTGGGTACATACAATGTATGTAGAGCTTTGTTTGCTAATACAGCTATCAAATGAAAATAACATTGTTCAAATGTCTCCAAATTAGAGAAAAATGCATATTATGGATTGATCAGAAGCATCTCTAGAGAAAAGGCATTCAAATTTGTTCAAATGATGAGCTCTATCGGTTTGCAGCACCTGCAACTAATTGCCAAAATGGGAAAATTTGAAAATAAATTCAAAAATATTTTTCTAATGAAAAGGTATTCAAATTTGTTCAAATTATGAGCTCTGCCAGTGTGCAACACCTGTGACTCTGGGGAAAATTTGACAACATTTTAAAAATATTCTTCTAATAAACTAGAAGGTGTAAGGCTTAATGCTTGAATATGTAGTATCTTTGGGGTACAGAAAACCATGGTTGTTCAAGGTGTGACCCTTGAATAATAAAAAAACAACTTGTTTTGGGGTCCAAATTTCAAAGCTTTAGCAAACGTGTTACTTTTCACACTTTTTATTTCTCCAAAATCATTTAACCACTTTCAACTGAACTTGGTATGAGCATCCTTGAGGGAAAATGATACGTGTATGATTGAAGGATGATGTTTTGCCTCCCTAGATGTCACCAGAGGCCAACATTGTAATATTGGACAACTCTTTACAAATTAGGAGTCCTAGAGTTTAATGCTTGCATGTAAATGTAGTACCATTAATAGAAATAGAGAACCAAATTTGTTTAAGGTATAACCTTTGGTCAGAAATTGGTTACTCGTGTTGTGGTCAATTAGATTAAACACTATAGCAAATATGTTAATATTTAAAGTTTTACAACAATTTCAAAACCATTGAACCAGGTTCAACCAACTTTGTAGGAAGAATCCTTTGGAGAAAGGGATACAGATTTGTTAAAAAATACTGAGCTCAGCCTAAGGGGAGCCACTAGAAGATTAATAAAGGGAAAATTTGACATTTCAAAGTTTATAATGTAATTATACATATAATGAAATACCAAATGAAATTATTCTGCAGCTTTTCCAGCCAGATAGACTTTCATGCCCAACAAACATGTCAATACTGATAATAAAATCTTACATTTAGGGTCGGGAAGAACTTTTTTAAGACCAACAATAAGATTTTGCAATATTTTTCTTCTGTGAAATATGTGTGTCCTAATTATATTTGTTCTTATTTTAGAGCAATTCCGTCAGGCTGTCATGGAAGGTGATTATCAGCTGGTGAGGAAGGCTCTAAATAGCAAGAAAAAGTTTGATGTCGAGGCAGTAGATGACTTTGGGATTACTCTCCTCATGTATTCTGGACAGAATGGTAAAAACTGATTTTATGTGTGTAATATTCATTCCTGTAAAACAGAAAAATGGAGGAAATCACATTTATATTACATTTTCTTTTGCATACATTAGTAATTGAATTGTCAATTAGTTGCTGAGACTATTATTACACAAGAAATCATCAGTCTGTTATTTAATATCATGTAACACATTTCTATGATATTTTTTATTGTAGAATTTAGTTGAGATTTATCTTTACAAATATGAGTAATTTCTTGAAGTAATATCTTTGAAAATATGTGCATTTACATTGCACAAAATGAACTACTATTATTACTTATTGTTATACAGGTTACGATGACATAGCTGAATTGCTGATCAGTAACAGTGCTAACATTAATGCACAGCAAAATAATGGGACCACATCACTGATGCTGGCATGTGAACATGTAAGTACAGTTCACTAGTATTCATCAAGTTCATAAAAATACAAAGCTAGATGCATTGCAGTTCTAGAAGTGCAAGCAATAAATAAATCAATACACATTGGTTTGAAGTACTGTATGAATACACCTCAGCATCAAACACATTGATTACAATATTTAGTTTAATTTTACTTCATATTGTTTGCCATGCACATGTATCATAACTGATTGTAATTTTATTATTGTAGTACAAAACATTGTGACCTTGTACTCTTGGTTCCAACAAAAAGTTTTGAAATGTGATGCTACATTTTGCAAGATTGTACTAATTATTTTGATGGAAATTATGAAATTTTGAGGATATACTTGGCTGAATTAAATATCTTGGTATTTGTATAGTTACCGGTATTGCAATTTGTTTTCTTTTGGTGTACATTTATATTATTTTCATGTTGACAGGCAGTAAATTATTGCAATCATTTACATATTTTTTAAGTGATTTCAGTCTGTTCAGAATTTAAGTATCTGCTTTGAATTTCTGAATATACTTGGGTAAACAAGATGAATTTCTAAACATATTTAGGTAAACAAGAGATTTACATGGCTTCATATTGTGTATCTATTTAAAACAATGAATACCAAAATGCATAAGTAATGTAAGTATGAACAGATTAACGTACAATGACAATAACACTGCTTTATCATCTGACTCCTTAAATCATACAGTCATCTCGGTAAGATCTCCCTCTACATTTTGCAACATTAACATGCCTCAAGGATTGACAGAAGAGCATAGCAAATGGTGTATGCCAGGTTATTGATTTTCTCTGGTAGAACTTTTCAGATGTTATCTCCAGACTTGATAAAATCACAATGCTTGAATGGTGAAGTCTGGAGAAATCATTAGATACAATGTGCATCAGGTTACATCAAGTGCCAGTGTTTATTAAGCAAAACTCCTGTAATTTGATTTTGATCTCGTTCACAAAAATAGCCTGTTTAATTTGATTGCTTTGTACATCTTGTACTAGTGAAAGATCCATGGAAAATTGATGGACATGTATGAAATGACAGGTTAAATTCTATGTTGAGTCTTACATACATTGTACGTATATATACTCCAACAGAAACATATGCAGACTAGAAAGATTAGTAACCACAACTTACCTCTATGGTTTATTGACATTTATGCTAGGTCAAGTAAATTTTTAAACATGCAATATGTCATAGAACATCACTTCATTTTTATATTCAAAGAATACACATTCTTATATTCAAAGTGTCTCCCATATTACTTTCAGTCATGTGTCTCTAATGTGAGATATGCAAACAAATTTGGAACAAGATACCGTCAAAATGTCTATTACATTGTATTACTTATTTGTATTGTTGATGTCATTTTTGAGACGTTATTTATTTTCACTACTGGCTACATATTAAAATACATTTTTAACTCTGTAAGTTAGGCTTTGAGGTACACTATTTACATTCAATGGGTAGTATTGTATAAGTGCATTTTGCATCACATCTGTGTTACTTCAGATTGTTTGTAGAAGAATAGCACAAATGGGTTGTTCTTTGTGAAGAAGATTGATTAATTAATGTTCTTATCTTATATTAAGTAAGTATCGTGTATACCTGTTATAAAATTTGATAAGAAATTGAAGAAAACAATGTGAATTCAAAAAGTAACAGGGACAACTGGTGTATCCAGTATGCTAGTAGCCACAGGTAGAGGTTTGGGATATTGTTTCTATTATCTCACAAAGCTCATTTTATTTTTGTTTTCAGGCTAACCTATGTACTGTTGCATTGCTGGTAGAACTTACAGCAAATGTTAATCTTCAACAAACTACAGGAGAGACAGCATTGATGAAGGTTATTAAATAGAAATTATTAATTTTTTCTTGTATTTAAAGTGCAATCCTATAATTAATGTTTAAATGTATTATGAGCAAATGAATTATATGCATTAGAATTATATTGAACACAAGATCAAATCTTAAGGAAATATAACTTATTAAATTTCAATCTATATAATCACACTATATGTAAGTAAAATGTTATCTCCAAATTTGTGTAGGACTGCATCAAGAAAAGAATAATTTTAAAGTTAATATTATGTTAATGTATTACAGTTGTTCGGCAAGAAGAAAATCTTAGTTTTTGATGATTTGCTTAACAAATTTAAGTGTTTGTATATTAACAACAAATTAAGTTATGTTTTCTACTATATGCTTTATAGTATCATTAGAAGCAATTGTCATTGCTGTTTATTATAGATAAATATATCTATCTTTATATCTATTGTCAATTACAGGCTGTAAGGAGGGGTAACAAACAGATTGTTAAGTTTCTGCTGGAACATGGTGCTAATTTTTCTGCTCAGAACAACTCAGGTTTTACTGCTGTTACGTATGCCAAAATGATGAGGCTGACGGAGATAGAAGACATCATAGTAGATCATATCACCAGGTATATTTTAATTGACATATCACATAATATACATCATAGCAAACATGGTAAACAGGTAGCACTCAACAAACATTAATTACATCATAGTAGATCATATAAACAGGTACCTTAATTGACAGCATCACTGAACATACATTAATTAATTACATCAAAGCGAACATCATATCGTACACATTTTTAAATCCTTCAAGGTATGAATTTAAAATGCACTTATATGTCAATTACAGAACCCGTAAATACATTGTTACTTCTTTATTCAATCGAGTTATTATTTACCAGCTGACTGTTTGGATACTTTTTTTTTTTAAACTTGTTTGTAATGTCTTGTTTATTTATTTTCAGATTGACTGCAGAATTTGACAAACAAGTTGGAATCACCTTAAACAACACGGCTAAGATTACTAGTGCACTATTCTCTTTACAGTGTTTCCCATTGTCTGAAGGAGAAAAATTTGTCATTAATTTCAAACATGAGCTTCAGCCAAATACTCCAGGTATGAATATCTCAAAAATAATTTGAAAAGTTTTTATGAAACTTCTTATTTCTTATTTATGTCTTTTCTTTTGAATTTGATCACTTCTAGGACTCCTAATAATCCAAATACATTGATACAAAGAATATTTTAATATGTTCATAATATAATTTAAATACCTTAGAAAAATCCTTTTGTATGCACTTCTTAAATCTACTGGTATGTGCATTGGTTTTGATTAGGAATGGTTGACTTTTAAATGTTTTAGTTACTGTTTGATTATCTTTTAGCACCATTTTAAGATACAATGCATATGCATTGTTTTCAATTATTATCTGATTTACTTTTATTGTAATCCTTAAGATAGAATACATACACATTGTTTATGATTACTGTCAAATTAACTTTTCTTTAGGTGTTGGGTACCTGTTGTTTGTAGCCCATGCCAGAATAAACCCACAAGATATAAGATGTCGCTTCTATGGACCCTGTGCAGTAGAAGGTGTCACACTCAATGCTGTTCTTCAACCACCCCTTACAGAGGTAAAGTTTCAAAACTTTCCAATCATCGAACATGTGTTTCAATGGAGAAAAATAAAGGCATCTATGAAATAGACTTTCTGATATATATTTTTATTATTGCATATTGAAATTTGTCTATTTTTGTTTGTGGAATCTTAAAATTTTAATATCTGGTAAGCAACACAATGAAAATGAGTTTTACTGTCCAAATGTAATGCAAATGATATGCAGAAATAGAGATTCCTTCTTTGATTTCAGGAGGCAAACTTTGTATTGTCATGTTGCCCTCTACAACAGGGAAGGAATGAGATAATTATCAACACAGTACCGGCACCTAATTCTAAGGTAAGCTCTTATTCATGTGTGAGATGTATGTAGATTATTTGGTTATTGTTAAATTTTAAAAGACTAAAAACATTTCTTAAATTGTCATCTTAAAAAGCAGTGAAAGTTTAGGTATTCCAGTGACTTGTAAATCATAGTAGGACGATGAATTTGAAGCTAATATTAATTTGTACATAGTTGATCATGAGTTCAAGATGCTTAAGTTTTGCTAACATTTTACTGGGTCGTCTGAAGTAAAATTGATGTATGTCACAGTGAGATGGTACAATTAAAGCATAGATTGCTACATTTGTATTAAGAATCTAACCGATTTGGTGTCTATATTAAACCAACATAATATTTTCATTATTAAACTTTGATCAGAAAAACATTTAAATCTTGTATTCCTTTAATTTGTAGGCCAAGTTGGTTGTTTGTGCTTACAAAGCACAGCTCATTGATGCATAAAAGAAATATAGATGAAGTTAAAACGGACATTGTGTGTTAACTATTCCGAGGATTGCATCTGTAACATTTAGAGGGAAAGGATGTTTTGTTAAGAAGATAAAATTTGGCAAGATTCGGAGAAAAAACTTGCAAAGAAATTGATCTCAAGTAAAAGTTTTCCTTCTTTATTACTGATCTCACTGGAAAACTCTGCCAAAATGGTGGTGAAACTCTGCTGAAAACCAACGGATGATGACCACTTATAATTACATGGTTACTGTAAATTAAGTGGACTGGAAGTATGGTCAGACTCTGTATCTAGGCCAGTATCATTGGTCAGTTTCTATAATTCAGCTATAAGATATTAATCAGTTGCTGTTACAGTGGTCAGTAAATGTTTATATCATTCATTGTATGTATACATCATGCTTGTGTGACTAGAGTTCATGAGAAGATCACATTATTGTAAAAATGAACCATATTTGTGAATTTTCGTACTGGATATTGTACACATTTTTTTTTAAAAATTATGTTCAATCAGGTATGTAGAATTTTTGTAGTTAACATTCTTAACAGTTACCTGAACTCATACATCACATAAAAAGTACATATTTAAAATTTTACGGGTTACCCATCAAACTTAACTCATTACATGATATAGAAATGTACATATTTAGACTTGTGTGCAAAAATACTTAAATTTTCATTCATGATTATTTGGTCTTATTTCAGAATGTCAAAACCAGTGCTTGATATTAAGAATTAAGTATGGAGTTAATTTCAATTTCAAATAAATTTATATTTGACTATTAAAGATAAACCATTCATAAATCAAACAATAGTAAGATTTTACCTCAGACTTCATATTTATTATATTGAAAATCAGCTTTATATGATATAGATAATATTGTACAATTTTATTATTCATCTTCAGGATACATATGCGCTGCTTGATTAAGCATCCATTTTTGTTAATTTTTGTCCTTTACTTGTAAAACATTTGTACATATCAAGAGACACATCTTTGTGTCGAGTATTTTACCTGTAAACACAAGTTCATATATGGAAAAGTTATAAATTCTGACCTTATATATCAATTAAGAATATAGTTAAAGCATTAACGTAATTGCACTTCAACAGTGCTTTTTAAACAATAAATAAGTTTCTCATAAGTCTATATAAGTCCTAAGCATTTTCTACAATGAGTCAAATATAGATGTAAAAATATATTAATTCCATTGTATTTTGACACACTATTGGGAAGAAACATCTTAATTATTATATAACTGCAAAATGGACTAAAATGTTACAAATAATAATTAAGTAGATTTAGATCAACAAAAGAACATATATTTATTTTCATTGAGGCATTATTTAAACTAAATATATATAGCAAACTGATTGACAAAAAGTACTTGCATCTTCAATGGCCTTCTCTGTTAATATATTGACGTAAAGCATTAAATGTTTACAAAGCTAAACATGCTATAGATTCCACACTAATCAAGCATAATTAATTTGGTATTTAAAGAAATAGAATCTTTGTAGTTATTTTCATGGTACAATTAGTTTTCAAGACAAAAATAGATGTTTAAAGCAAGTTTTAATATTGCACAAACTGGGGGCTCCTATTATGAACATATTGTTTTAATACTAGCAGATAAATGTCTGAACAGTTATTCAAAGGTTAATGCTTTGTTTATCATCAAGCAAGGGCATCATAGATTTAGTTTCACAAAACATGAGTTTACTTATTCAACATTATATTAATTTATAGTGATGTCATCAGTGGTACTATTTACCTACATAAGAAGAGATACATTTATTAACCTTGATCTTTGACTATCTAAACTTACGTTATCTTATGTCGTTGACTTCAGGGTCAGCTAAGTGGTTTGACTTATCAGGAGTCAAGAGAAACTTGATAATGATAGCAGTGTGCATATGCCATCTGTTGTTGACTAGAGACGTGCTTTATTATACGTACATGTGTGTACATATATACTTATACTGTTAAGTACATTTAGGACAAACCAGGACACTTTTGGATTGATAATGAAATTAAAACCACTGTCCACAAAAATTGAAAGGAAAGATCTTTCTATAAATGTATGTTATCAGGCTGTTAAAATTGTGACGATAACCACATTTTGAAATAGTTTGATCTAATTTTAGTTCTTGTTAGATAGCCAAAGATAAGAAACTAAAATAGACAAAAATGTATACCAAAATAGAAGAGTGTGTTTACAATCTATTACTTGTTTAAAGCATATTTATCTATTACAATTAATAATGTTATTTGTGAAGAATTTATTTGTTTCTTTACTGAATGTAAAGGTGATGTTTTTATTACAACATGGTGCTTTTGTTTTGCAATATGAATTCTATGGTAAATTCTGCCTTAGTTCAGCATTGTAGTCTTGTTTATAAGTAGTGGTATTTATTGTGTCTCCATTTTTGTCATCAGTAAGTCTATTGCAAGCATTGTTCATTGAATGTAGATTTTAAAGATCTAAAAAAAGATATTTTCTTGTTTATGCAGTTATAGTTTCTGTAATCCGTTTAGAGGGTATACGTATACTCAAATGCATTGAAAAATTTTCTCACACACTTTAAAACACTTTATAATTGTCCAGTTAGACACGTTTATGTTGCAAAACATTTAAAATATTCTGCTTTGCTCTGTTTGTTGAATAGCTAATGTCATTTTTACTGGTTAGGCAGCAGCAGCAGGTTCCAATCTTACTTCAAGGATTAGCATTTAGATGGCACCGCAAGCTAAAGTAGGTTACCTTGACCTATATGTTCCACTCGATTGACTTTAGAGTAAAAACATGCAATATTACTGCCTGGATAGAGCATTCACATAACTTAATCGAAACCTACACTGGTTTTATAAGTACAAAAATTGCTTAAAAATAATAAGTTCTGCTGATTCTTATCTTTAAAAACTACCCAAAAGTAATCCTACTTGGGTAAAGATTGTTATAACCAATATAAACTAAAAGTTACTATTGTTGGTCAACATAATATAATGATGCATGGTCTTCTATTCTCTCTTCTCATTTTCAGAACTGGACTTTTAAAATAAAACTTATTAAAATTAAGATTTATTTTAAATAATAGTTTCATACACATTTAACGAAAATACTTTATTGTAATTAAAATTCTAAAATTGTCATTTCATTCGTTTTTGTTTAATAAATTTTCGTTGTAATTTGAAATTTTACCTAGGGGTTAAACAGTGAAATACTTGAACCAAATACATTTGAAGGTTTTCTTTTTTTAAAGAAGTACTCTCTAATTTCTACTACATTTCCAATTCAAACTTTTAATGATAATTAATTTAACTTATTTTTCAATCTAAGAATGTTCATACAAGACCATTCATTACCGGTATTACACATTGAAGTTATTAGATAAACTGTATACTCATGGAATACACTGCCAAAATATTCCTATTAATGCTCTTTATTATATTGCTCAAAACTATTATAAAATATGTGTGTACCAATGTGTTTTTCGAGATTATTGTACACAATAAAGAGTTCAGCTGAAGAGCACCAGCCATATAGAAATATGACTTTATATTTAATAAGTTAATGCTGAACTTTATTGTGCATTTCTAAATAATGTTAAGTGGTATCCTAGAAACTTAGATATTTTAAGAAAATATGGAGAGTAACAGATTGTCTTTGTTACCATTTGGTCTGTAAGATCCCTTAATGCATCTTCCTGGTTGCTTGAAATTAACTAAACTATTTACACAATTCAGTATGGAAGTTTTAATTTGTGCCATAATTTTGTTGTTTTGTTGGATTGATTGGGTATTTAAATTTAAGTACCTATTATTGTAATGAGGACTGTACATTTTAAATGACACCTTGGTCGTGAAATAATGGTCTAAAAATGAACATGCATGCATGTTGAATTTATTATTTGTTTATATATTTATATATTTAGTTTAAGCAATATATTGAACAACACAACAAATGTTGTTCTAAGAAAGTTTTGTTTATATGTTGATAGCTACATAAAATATTTGTTATTATTGAGTTTCTATCACTTCGTCCTTGGCATTGTTTGATATGTGATGTATAGTACATGATTTAATACCTTCATCCTAGTGAATACATAGTATAATTGTCAATGATTGGACAGTTATTTGTTTATAACTAGTGTATGATGTCTTCGCACAGATATCAGCTTAATTTTCTTTTAAGATTTATAAGAAGAATGACTCAAGAAAAGGATTTTTTTTTTTATTAAAATGGGAATTCAGATCTACAACTGATAAGTTAATTAATTCAAAGTTACAATTGTTTACCATCTTGAAATTCACAATTGATTGTTGTAATAATAATGTTCATAAGTAAAACAATTTTTCACAAAGACCCGAACTGTATTTTTGTTTGGTAAGTTTAAGCGGTGTTGATAGACATAACACACAACATTTGTAATTCAGAAAAAACTGCAACTTACACCGATAGCTCAAACGTAAAACAAACTTTTTGCTTAATTTTAGCCACTTCAAGCTTTCAAGCTTTCGTCTCTACCTAGTACTTGACATATTTTTTTCAACCCTTTTGTGTTAGTGTCGGATATAATATATCTCTTAACTTCATTCATGTCTTATGTAGATCCACATAATGTTGCTAACAATGGGAGGTAATCCATTATAGAGCACATTACCTGTTATCTTGTTTCTCGGCACAATATTGAATCATCCCATCCCATTTAGATTATAAATCATCACATTTTCTTCTGAGAATCCATTATAACTACCAGTTTTGTAAATTTAAATATTCAGGGTTTAGATTTAGTTAATCATATGTGATATAAATTATAATTAAAGTAAGAATATGTATCGGCTCTATTTGAAAAAAATCTTGAAATTTTCAAATGTGCACTAGCTGTACTTTTGAAAGAGTTCTACAGAAAGGGAGATAATTTTGCTGAGTGTTGTGAGGTGATCGTAGTTATTGTAGCTGATGTCAGTGTGGTGCATTCTTCATTAAAGTTGAATATGTTTTTGCTATACATCTTGATATGTTGTTGTAGCATTATTATTATTACATTAACAGTCGTCTTATCAGAGTATAATTTTCATGTTCATTTTTTGTTACATTCTTTAAAGGTTATTTATAAAGATTTAATAAATATCTAGGTCACCTTATAATATGTTTTTGTTGTTTTTGTGTAAAAATAATGTATATTTTTTGCATTAAATGTAGCCATTTTATTATAGTTTCAATATTTATTTTTAAACGAAAACACTGCTTTATTATGAATATGCATTTTGTATGGCTCAGCCAAAATTTGGTGTGTGGGTTACCCTAGGGGATGCTCAGAACCCTATTGATTTTGGGTGTTGTCTGCCAGAATTCAATGTTACTGTTCCTAAAAACAGAATTTTGCCTGTCCTGATAACTTGAGACATGGTTGTATTGTACAAAGTATGAACTTGGAGTTTGGGTTGCCATAAGGGAGTTTGCAAAACCCTATTGATTTTTGGCAAAATCCATTAGAGGTCAAAGTTATTGTCGCTGAAAAAAGAATTTTGTTGAGTGAATGATTACACAAAGTTTTAACTTGGTGTGTGGGTTGTCCTGTGGGACCTGCAGAACCATTATGTTTTTCTGTGTGGCCCATCAAAGGTCAATGTCACCATTGCTGATAGTAGAATTTTGCTTGTCTGGATAATAATTTGAACTTTATTTAAATTGTGCCCAATTAACAATAATATCCTAATTCAACCTCAAGTTTCCAAAACCAATAATGAATGCAATTTCACAACATTAGGTAGGAAATATAATGTGAAACACGAACATTTCCTTCTAATGACAGCCCTTCTCAAATAAACATTAATGATGTATCAATAGAAATATCCAAGTACCATGTCTTCATATGAATATACAAAGTTTAGTAACAACTGGTCAATAACACTTAAAATAAGTCAATATATAAGAATCCATGACAGCCCATGAATGATGGTAACCTTTGAAAAAATATCACAACGTAAAATCAGATGGGATACACAAAACCAAATTTTAACATTTCTTGTAATTTTAAGCATGACAGGCTAATACTGCCACTTGTCACAAGTTTATTGATAGAATTCTTACATGGACGTGGCAGAAAGTAATTTAGACAAGAAAAGGGACAATAACTCAGGCAAATGTCACATTGTTGTCAATTTAGTATGCCACACACCACAATGCAATGATCATTGATGTATGTGTATACCAAATTTGAAACAAGAGCTGTTAGAGAACAGCATAGCTCGCCTATTAAAAGCATTCTTTAAATGAGTGTGAATTTTAATGGGGCCATTACACGTTGTCCCATCTTAGATAATGGATCAGAAAAAAACTACATATTTGTGGTTGTTGTCACAGTGTAGTTATACAACTGAGTGCCAAATTTAGACAAAATCAGGCAATATCTAAATTTTGACATATCAAATACATTGGCCGATATCTTTTGATAACAAATCGGGAAAAAAATCATACACAGTTGAGATTGCAGTGTCATAATACATCTGTATACCAAATTTGAACGAAATTGGACAATA
>JAUMGZ010180568.1:0-14056 GCA_032359645.1 Pododesmus macrochisma | reverse complement strand
TCAGGTGTAAAATCTGAAATGTTGGGTAAGTGAGACTAGGTATTTTTCAAATGTTGGGTAAGTGAGAATAAACCGTTTGAATATGGTTGTATCCCGGAATGCCCACATTTTAAAATCACATACGGCGAGGTGTGTTTTTATATCCATTAAAGTCCTTTCTGTAATACCAACTTTTTCCGACTCAGGTAAAACACAGGTAAAATACAGGAAAGTTGATAGATTAAACGGTAAACGCCTACACTTAATGTAGTATACATGTTGTACTTGTATTCATTTTTCAATTAATATTGTTTTCGTTTAATTTATGCAAATTTAAGTATATAATTGATAACAATGATGATAATAATTTCAATTAGAAATTTTCTGTAAAGCGATTTAAACATATTAATCATGAAAAGCTATCATTTCAAACTACTGACAGTTTATATTTCTTAACTTAATTTCGGGGTTTTTTTGTGTGTATATAACACTTTATGTAATAAAGTATTAATGTAAAGCAAATTAAACATTTTAATTATGATATTATCAAAATTAAAAACGGGTTGCCATTGAGACCAAATACTGTCTTCGTCGACTCAGAGGTAGAGCAGTCGCCTCCTGATCCGATGGGCACGGGTTTGATTCCTGGCCGCTTTATACCAAGACATTAAAATTTATAATATTCTCGCTCCCTAATAAATGCTCAGCATTATTAGGTAAGATGAGGACTGGTTGGCTCGGTGTCAGGATAATGTGACCGTGAGAAGTATCATGTCAAAGTGTCTGCGGCGTGGTATTTCATTGAGACAGCACTAATAAAGTCGCCATCAGTGCACACTGTCAAAAGCAGACACCGTCTCGATATTCTGTAGACGTGAGTTAAAGGGACGTTAAATCCCAATGAAACAAACAAATAGTCGACTATGATATTTCAGCCCGCAACGCAATTATCCACGTTTTCCGTGGAGTCAGCATCAATGGATGCTTCTTCCACTACACCCAGTGTAATTGGCGCAAGGCACAGCTGACCGGACTACAGCCGTAAGAGGATGTATGGTTTAACGCTCTAGAGGATCTGATGGATGCTGACCTGCAAAAACGACACTAAACCCTTCACGGTCAGCGTTGTTAACCATGGATAGAGAGTGATCGAACCATGTGGAACCACTACGACACCGAGGGACCCCGCACCACCAACCATCTTGAGGTTTAGCACGGAAAGGTGAAGAAGAAGATCCAGCACGCCCAGTCCAACATCTAGGCCATCATCGTGACCTTCAACGACATACAGGCAGCCAATGGCATAGCCAGAATTCAGAGACGATCCCGAGCAGGGGGATTACAGCGACCGCGCCAAAAGAAGTATCGCAACATCGATTCTAGATTTACCATCCTGTAGCAGCGACTGGAAACCGGTGCTTTTGACATTATGACGTATGCCGATTTTGCATTAGAACTCCTTTACCTTGGACGAGATTAAGTGCAGTGACTTTTTCGCGTGTGATTATTGTCTCCGTAGTATTTTGTGTGACATATATTTCAGTGTTACACATATATTTTCACAATTTTTCAAACCTAAATCTTACTTTTTTGGTACTCTTATTCTTCTTTATGATACGACATTGACGAGTATTTTATATATCACCTGATTTTTATTTCAAATATATTTTAGCATGTATAATATCAAACATTCATAATGATATAAAAACTGTAGAGCTTTATCTGTGTACACGGAACATGAATGAAAGTGTTTGCTTTATTTTTGTTTAAATTTTAGATCTTACTTTTAATTTCTTTGTACTTACTCTATTTGAACTACATTTTTTAATGCTTAATATCGAGGGTTCATAGTTATATTTAAACTACAGTGGTACAGAATATCTGTGTATATAGAACATGAAAGTGTATGCACTTTTTTGGTTTAAATTTAGATCTTACTTTTAATTTCATTGTACTTATTCTGTTTGAACTACATTTTTAATGCTTAATATCGAGGGTTCATTATTATATGTAAACTGCAGTGGTACAGAATATATGTGTATATAGAACATGAAAGTGTATGCACTTTTTTTTGTTTAAGTTTAGATCTAGATTTTTGTCCTTGTACTTTGTCCATTTGAACTAGACCTACATTTGTTTTAAATGCTTAATATCGAAGTTTCATAATGATATATAAACTGTAGTGCTTAAATCTAAATCTTACTTTAAATGTTCTTGTTCTTACTCCATTTGAACAATATTTTATACTATATGATAATGAAAAAGTATTAATGAAAAATATAAGATTATCTAGATGGATATATATGTTACTTCACTCTTTTTCATTTACCTTCAAAGGTAAAAACCTCTGCCCAGGAAGCAACAGAAGAAAAGGACTATAGAATATTTCCCTTTGATCTCAATGTAATGAAGAAAAAACAAAAACAAATAAAGGAATACATTATGTTTTACCTTTAATATATCCTAAAACAAAATGCTACTAGTCTATTTGTTAGTATAGAGGTCTGTGTTTTTATATTGGATTTAAAAAATGGACAAACGAGCTATTTATTGTGGTGATTATGTTTTCGACGAGTTCATCTAGTTGAATTTTAAAGGTTTCGTTGAATATAAAACTGTCTTACTTTGTCGTTATACATACACTTGCACTTGATATCTCGACACGGTAGACACGGTAGCCACCATTTCGATAATATAACGTTGTTGGTCGACATACAGTGTGTGAAATTATTGAGTTGAAAAAAAAACTTTGTTGATTAGTTAAGAAACTTGCGGGATGCAGAGATGAGGTGATATCGAAACCGCACCCCTCGCTTTCCTCAACATCAATTTGCGATACTTACAGTGAAGAAACGAGAGAACATATTTTGATTGACAGAAAATTTGACGAAGTTATGGATGACATGTATCGTCTGCTTCGTGTAGGACACACAGAGGTTAATGAGTTGATTTTACAGAATTTCTAATTCCTTTGACGCTGTAACACGGACCATTCATTATACATGGCTTGTTTTAACACGTCAATACATTTCATCATAACAAAAGACCAGCAAATCCAGATTACACGTAGTAAATGTCGAAATCTGAGCTATAAAACTCCTTTAACATGACTTTTCCTGGAATTATTTATCAACTTTAGGTTCAATCACGTGTCAGATAGAAGAATGCTACCGTCTGCAAAATAAATCAACACCGTGCTAGAATTTCATAAGAATTTTGAATAAATCTTTTTATATTTGTTTCTTGAAGTCGTTTGTATGTAGATATTGACAATTTAGCCGAGTTTCTTCAAAATGTGCATGTCTGTAAAAACGAAGGATTCTGTTTGACATGACAAAATTGCATACTGAACTATAAAAATCCACATTTTCAATAACAGCCAAAACTTATGTGCGCCCTTTTTTAACCATTAACATTGTTTATTTTTATTTTTTTTGACTGAACGATTTTGTTTATTTCAGAAACATTTACCAAAGTTGCCAGTTCCAGATTTACACAGCACTCTTCAAAAATATATGACCCTGATCAGAACTATTACGACTCCCCAGCAGTATCTTAAAACGAAGGCCATTGTTAAGGAGTTCTCTCTAACGGGAGGAGAGGGGGAGGCATTGCAAGAAAAACTGCGAGTTTCTGCAGAAACCAAGGAGAACTGGGTAAGATCTAAAATTAGTTTTGACATAGAGATCGTTTTAGAGCCGCATTGAAAGTTTGGAAAGTACATAACAAAGTTAACCTTAAGATGAATAGGCGATATAGTTACTGAATAGATTATGCATGTACACTTTATTAATAGTCCCACGAGTACAACGGTCATTTATAGAATGTACAAAGAATACAGGGCTCAAGTAAAAAGCGTCCTAGCAATTTATATATGCTGATTATATACGACTGGCAAAGCATCCGGCATAATTCAAGTGCCTATACATGTATTGCGGTTTGATATTGGCAGACGAGAGTAACTTTGACACATGAATAAACGCACAATAGCCCCGACCTGCTTTTGGGTTTGTCTGGTATACATTTTGTAGTCAAATAGTCTTACTGTGCACCTCAATAACAATTTTAAATGGATATTACGAAAACATTAAGAGAAACCGACGGCCAACACTGGGTCAAAAAAAGATATTCAATTTGTGAACAAATTTTGGAACTGGTATTGTGATAACAGTTCTGAATAGTTCAACTAATAACATTATAAATCACACGAATTGCTGACGAATCTTGTGACTTTATTTCTTTGATAACTTTAGTTAGCAACAAAGTATTTACGTGAAAAAAAAATGCAAGAAAAGAAGTTTAGAAGATAATTAATGAGTAGAATGTTCCATTGTTATGTTTACCTGACTAACTGTACTGTTATATAATGTATATGACATTGCTTCCTACCTTCAATAAATGTACTGTTATATAATGTATATGACATTGCTTCCTACCTTCAATACAAAATTGCAAACTGAAGCGAATACTAGGATAATCAATTTGTCCACCCAGGCACTGTAGCAACCGTTAGTGTAACAATCGCCCTGTTCCTTAGACAAAAATTGAAAATAATTTGTCTTACAAATATAATAATACAAAAATGCAACCTGAATCATACATCCGATAAATATGATATTTATAAGAGAAAGAAGCCAAAACTCTGTGTGAATTACCCCGTCGCGAACCCAAAATCTTGCTCGAAGCTGCTGTCATTAATGGACGCAAGAGAAGAATTAATTTTGAATACACAAGACTTCAGTAAATAAAAGTAACAGAGCCAATGAGGCAACAGTGACAAAAATCACGATGGTTATGGTGGACGAAAACAATACCCAATAATAATACAAAATTGTCTTGCCAAAATTTAAAAAATAATATTATAAGAAACATTGGCTGCTGAATAACTACATATATATACATATTATGGATCCAGGTCAAGTTTTCAAATGACTTTTAAATTGTTAAGGACAGATGTTACGTGTGTCATATTTCTGCATGATAATGAATCTGAGAATAAAATTTAATTAATATTTTGTATATAAATGTTTGTGTAATTCTTTCTTACGTAATTAAAGTTAGCAATTTACTGGTTTGACCCTCGCTCATTTCTTCCATTCATCTCTTAGTAGGGACCTTGACATGAAACTGCTTTTTTTTTTTAAAAAAATTTCATTGAAGTCTATATTGTAAAGTAAGTACATCACGACCAGCTTCCAACATGTCACTCATTATAACTTGTTTCACATTCGACACTTCAACATTATTCTTACTGAGAAGTTTTATGACTATTGATCGCCCGTCTATCTTTTTGCAAAGCACATGGTTTCATTTATATGCTAAACTTTGATGAAATCGACATTGACTTTTATTAAAGCTATGCCTATATTGAAATATGTTACTAGAAAAGATGTATACACTTCCTATATGACCATTGCGAAGAACATACACCTTAAGTAGAATGGGATACAATAAACAACTACAACTGTGTAAAAAGTTGAAAAAATCAAGGCACGTGTTGGAAACACACTGACAAGAAACCAATCAGAAAAGGAGAATAAATCTTAATTGTTGAGTTTTGCCAACCCAAAATTTGAACTTCACATTATAATGAATATCAACATAACAGACATCAGTACGACTTTCAAGAGTGTATTATAAAATATAATATTAGTTTATTATTGATGAATATGCTGAATTGTCAACATTTTATCACAAAGATTTTATAGTACATAGGTATAGTTACATGCTCTACAGAACATGATGATAAATAATATATATAACATATCATCTGTAATTATATAAAAATGGATTTACATTTAAGATTTGCCTTTAATACGTATCAATGAAAGTGATCCCAAATGACATTTTGACGCACGATTTTTGTTTTTGGCTTTGAATATAAGTGTTACAATGTTTAGAGAATTATAATACATCAATTTATAAAATAATATAATCGAAAGACTAAATGACGGACTGAATTTAAAAAAAGAAAGAAAAAAGCCAAATTAATGAATGAATTGAATTTACGATTGAAAAGTATTCGAAAATTTCTTCTGCATGAAGTAGAAAAACCCCAATGAAGATTTGATTTTTATCAAATTGTAGACAAGTCTCCGATAGATGAGATATACTAAAAGAGATAAATTGTTCAAACTGTCCAATGAGACCCTATTTCTGAAAAAGTTTCAAAAGTTTTAACGAGTTAGTGATAACGATACCCTTGTGTTAACAATTTATCAGGTTTTTAGAATGCAAGTCTAAAATATCTGAAAATTCTCTAGCATGGAGAACTAATTGTAAATAACATAGACCGGTGATCTAGAAACTTCTCCGTCTAACCATAGACTATAACATAGACTGGTGATCTAGAAACATCACCGCCCGACCATAGACTATTGCAAAGTTGAAATCCCTGAGTGTGTTGTAAAAATACTATATAGGATATTATTATGAATAGATATATTCACAGCTGAAAATCGTTGTTCTTGAATTCGTAGTTCTAGCTCCCTAGCATTTGTTTATCTTGGTCCTGTCTATTCTCAATTCATTTTCTCTCGACTTTCGTTGACGGCGGTTGATTTGTGGCTGTGCCTTGATTTATGGACTTAGTCACCATAAGTTTTGTCTCTCATCTATTATTATATATAACTTGCGATCTATCTCAGTATTTCAGATTATTATACCTGTGTTTCAAGTTTTCGCCCCTCCACCTTTAATAACTCAAGTTCAAGTTCAGTTAGTTTTGATTAATGATACAATAACACCGCTGCATAGGCTAATCCACCTTCTCGTACGATCCCTATTGCTTTGTTTTCCGGTTCCTATCGCCGCTTCTCTACCTATCCTGTCACTAGTTTTTCCTCCTTTGGGCTTGTGTTGCAATATCAACAAAAGATTCATTCTGTTGGTGATGTTGAACCCATATACATGTAAAACAACCATATGATATCTTCTATGCTGACGAGAATAGGGTAGTCTGTAACAACATCTCGGAATATAGCTTGGTTGGTATTTTAATTTTACATCGTACCAACAAATAAAAAAATAAATTTGCTTACGTTTTGTATGAAATGCGATTGTTGTCAAAAATAAGACAATGGTATGGGGAGCCATTTTTGCGAAGGAATAATATACATCATCTGAAGCCAAGTTTTAATATACCCATTATCTTTTTACCTTGAAAATGAAAGTTTTGATACGAAATTGGGTTAAGAGTGGTTATTACCTTGATCAAATATATCCAGAGAAAGCTAATTATACCACTTAAATGGATAATTAAATCCAAAATTCTTGGTAGTTCCTCACTAGTTTAGCCTGGGAAAATATATATAGTTTTGCAGTACTACATATAGACAATGGGAATAATGTCAATGATGTTGTATAATCGTCATACGTAAAAGGACCAAAATAAGTTGAACGTTGTATCTATAACGTGAAATAGTTTATACATTAACCTTTTATTCTGAAATATATTCATTTCGTTAACTACTTATAGAAGAGCCTTTATCGCGCTTCATAAGAACAGTCGTATCTGTAATTGGAAATCAAAAGATATATTTAAGACAGATCGTCCAGGAAAACTGTCAATTCATACGGGCTGCAAACCCTAAAAGTAGCCAATTAAAGTGCTAAATTGCTATAACTCGGTCTGGCTTTATCGATGGAATATGTCATGGGGTTGGTAAATGTCCAGTAACATGGACTTTGTCGATAAGATATTGGACATAATCCACTCTTAATGGTATATGCTTAGAAAGAGTACACCCTCGTACAGTCTTACAACGTAAAGACGATTTATAACGAAGATAAATATCTCTAATTAGCAACGAAAACAATTTTAAAATGTACTTATTTGTATTCTTAATAGATGCTAAAATATATAATCTATTGATGTATTATGATTCCCTAAACATTGTAGCAATTAAATCCAAAGTCATAAACCAAAATCGTACGTCAAAATGTCATTTGGGATCATTTTCATTGATACGTATTAAAGGAAAATCTTAAATGTAAATCCATTTTTATATTATGACAGATGATATGTTATATATATCATTTATCATCGTGTTCTGCCGAGCATGTAACTATACCTATGTACTATAGTATCTTTGTGATAAAATGTTGACAATTCAGCATATTCATCAATAGTAAACTAATATTGTATTTTATGATACACTCTTGAAAGTCATACTGATATCTGTTATGTTGATATTTACTATTATGTGAAGTTAATATTTTGGGTCGACAAAACTCAACATTTGAGATTCATTCTCCTTTTCTGATAGATTCCTTGCGTGTGTGTTTCCAACACGTACATTATCCATTCATCTATGTACACACTTGTAGTTGTACATTTTTTTACTTTAACAATCTGGTGTTTTCATTGGCCAAATCGGAACTCTATAAATCATTAGTAGTAACAGATTTTAATTTTAGCATAGCTTTAATAAAGTCAATGCCATGTCAATCAAAGTTAAGCATATAAATGAACCCATGTGCTCTGCAAAAATCAATGGTCATAAAGCTTCTCAGTAAGAATAATCTTGAAGTGTCAAATGTGTAACCAGTTATAATGAGTGACAAGATGGACGCTGGTCGTAATGTACTAGCTTTACAATATAGACATCAGTGAAAAGAATTCAAAAAGGACAGTTTCATGTCAAGGTCCCTACTAAGAGATGAATGGAATACGTGTGCGAACATTTCTATACAAAATATTTTCAAATTTTATTCTCAGATTCATTATCATGCAGAAAAATGACAAAAGTAACACCTGTCCTTAACAATTGAAAAGTCATTTGAAAACTTGTCCTGTATCTATGTATATGGTAGAGAGAAACAATTTATAATAACACAAAGCGCGTTTCAACTATAATATTTTCATCAGGTGTATAGTGTATACAATGTTGTATTGTATTGCATACACCCGATGACGACTTAATAGTTGAAAAGCGCTTTGTGTTAATATAAATTTCACAGCACTGTTAGATCGATGTTCTCTCTTCCATATATCATCTATTCATCGTCCTCGCATCCATAGGATACAGTGCTCCTGAAAAAGCTACTGTTCGATGTATAATTCTCTTAACTGTATACAATGTATAATATTAGTACTTTCTAAAGCAAAACTTCGTCATCATAGAACAGTTTTGTACGACTTTCTGGCAGGCTTATTTTGTGCTCTTGTTTAATATGGAATGAGTTGCCTTTTACCAAATTGAAAACGGACACATTACAGCCGGATCATTGTAACTCATACGTAGCAGGAAATCTTCTTTCTTACGCAAACACTTGGCTTCGCTTCTAGTTTTTAATAGAAGTTAGGGATAATCGATTTAGTTTAAAATTGTTTTTTTTTTGTTGTTTATTTTTCTTTGTGTATCCCCTTTTTTCGTTATATTTTCCTATGCCCAATACTGCTTGTCTTTTTACTTTCAAATATCAAAAGAAATAACCAATATGAACCTCAACCTTAAGTCTTGATGTTCCGGTAATCGAATACCCATCAACAAATTCTTATTCAAACAGCATTCATGAAATGAAATATTATATTACATTAATAATCAGATTTTAAGTTACGTGATTGATGTTTTTTTCCAATTTTTATTGCCGCAGACAATTGATAGATACCTAGGACGGGGGTCTTAGCTTAACTTCCCACATAGTATCAGTACACCATCCTTATAATAGCAATCAAGCATTAAAATTGATTGATTTTACAAATAAACAATCGAACCAAACTAGTTAATTCATATAGATAAACAAAATTAAGATTATTTGTTGACCCCTCCCCACCTCCACCGCTTGTCCTTAGTGAAAATAACGTAAGCTGTATAGCTCCCTCGGATAGTTAATTGGGTGATGTTCTAACAAAATTATGGTCGCGAGAAAGGTAATTTTGTCTTGTGCGTAGTATGGTCTTCTCGTTTGTGTGGGAAATGACGCCATTGGGAACCAGAAAATCACCTCTATAACCATATATTGATGCTTGTCTGTTACAAGATGTTGACCTACTGTACCCCAAGGAGGCTGCAAAGCGCTCGTCACTGATCAAACAACGCCGTGTAAAACATACAAGATGGCATAGAATCGTAAGATTAGATTTAAAGGCGACCAGTATCTGATATTGTACGCTGCTCCGTAGTTTGGTTGTATTCACGAAGTTGCTCTAATACATGGAGTTTCCTTGATCAATCAGAGCTCTCTCAAGCTGTGTCGTTTGTCATCCGGTCTGTAGCCAGGGGTATTACTATTGCGATACGGCTCGAGATTTATCCTTTTAAACCATCACCATGCTTCGTTCTTGATCTCCGCTGAAACTCACAATGCGTTTAGTTGTATTTTCTATTAACGGCTAACACAATGTAATCTCAAAATATAGACACGATATTAGCCCAAGTATCGCTTGAAGGCACTTTGAAGGCAATAGGATGAGACGGAATTAGCACGGCTTGACTTGTTGTAATAGGCCTTATATGATTTGTACTGGACACAAAGAGACGATTAATTACAATGCAGATAGAGGTTAAAACGTTTTGTATACCCAACAACATTAAGAAAACATACTGGCTTGGCTAAGTGCTTAATTCCATCAATCAGCCATCACTGATACCGGGGAAGAAAAAGGCACACATCACGAAAACATGCGGCAAGCAGATATTAATGCACAATTTATCGACGTCGTCTATATTTAGTAATATCCAACATAAACTTAACTGATCAGTCCATTTATATACATTTTAGAACGTTATTTTTGCGTGATATATCTTTTTCTCTCAGGAGAGACTTGATGACTAACGGCTAAAGTAAACATTGACAACATACACAGTAATAAAACACGAAAGCAAACCAAAACAAAAAACAAACAAAATATCTTCGAGTTAAATAGTAATATATAGACGAAGAATTTATGAATGGCTTGCTTCGCTAAATTTGATCCCATCATTCTCATTTGAACAAGTTATTTATTGTATATCATATATTATGAACATTATTGTAATACGATTATACTTAAGTAATGACTATCTTGTTGTAGCATCCCATATCCTCACTTTAGACAGTGTTAGACTTGCGGTTTCAAAAACTAAATCATGTATGCAAATTTTGATTCTGGTCTCATTGTGTAAGATTAATTCATCTTTTGTGTTCATTTATTCTGCTAACAGTTAGCATGTTTGTTTTTACAGGCGTACAACTGGTGGTTGGATGAAATGTACATGAAGAACAGGCTGCCTCTTCCCATTAATTCTAACCCAGGGATGATATTCCCTAAACAACATTTTGTTGACAGGAGGGAACAGCTAAGGTTTATTCAAAATTTATTTCAATGAAAAAACAGTAATGAGTAAATCATTCTGTTTCTATGTTTCCGTTTTCTATCTATTTATTTATCGTCGTGTTTAGTGTTTATAGTCGTTAGTTAAACCTTTGGTCACTTGGGCAGTAAACGTTAAACTACTGAGGTTCACTATTCTCTATTTTGATGTTTGATATATCATACTAATTAATTATATTGATGCTTAATACAATATATCTTTTTATAAAAGATACGTCCTAGATACATAAAAGCTAGGAATCTTTAAGGGGGAGTAGAAGGGTAAAGGATCTCGATGTCAACTAAGGACAAAAACTACTCCCCAAAAATTCTATGAAATAACCTTGTCAAGAATTTAGATGAACGCGCAGTTAAATTAGGAACGTTGTAGGTATTCCTCTAGACAGGTGTTTCAGACCTCCTAGTTCTCCTCAACATATTCTATAGATAGAAAATTACGTATTATCGAAAGACTAACTAATGTATCTATTAAAGGAGCCAAAATACCCATCAATCACAAACATTTAGATTTTTCTATCTGGACAGCTGTTTCAGACAACCTAGTCCTTCTCAGCATGACGTAATTCTATAGAAATAAAATTATATTTTATCGAAAGACTATCCTGTTTTTCTATAAAAAGAACCAAAATGGCCATTTAACTCAACAATTTGGATTATAGGTAAGTATGAAGAAAGTTAATACCTACCCATTACTGTGTCAATCATTGTTAAAAGACAGGCCAGGGTTGAAAACATTAACATTGCTTTAAGTGTTCATACACATTTTCAGGACAGATTCGTTAGATGGGTGCAAAAAAGTGCTCCAACTGGTGTAGTTTGACAAATAATCTTCACAATACAATATAGGCAATTACTTGAACGCACATTGTTATATAAAGCCAAATCTTTCAATGGTTGTGATAGTGAACATTTTTATTGTTGTTATAAGTGGACCAACATGTCTGTTATTGGGGAAATAAATATTGATGCCTAACTCATACACACACTTCCTTAAATACAAACATCATAATATTTAATAAAAACTACATCGTTTTACATAGAAAAGAAAAAAACACATTTTGACACCTCAACAGCGAAGAACCAATCAGAAAGTATACATGTTTTTCCAGCCTACTATTCGAAGATGTTAAACAAATTTATCATATACATTATTGAGCGACAATAGAAAATATATCTACAAATAATCGGACACAAAAAGAGTAGGACTCTCAATAGTTCACGTTTTTGCTGCCGAGTGACTGATGGTTTATAACTTGAGATGTGATAATAATGAGTTACAATTGATTTCGAAAATTCCTGTTTTGACTACGCGTACATTTTAAATTTTGGCATGACAATTTTGTATTATTATGCGGTATGGTTTTTGTTCATGATAACCATCGTGAATTTTTGTCACCGTTTCCCCTTTTCGCTCTGTAACTTTGATTTACTGTAGTCTTGTCTATTCAAAATTAATTCTTCAGATCTAGGGTTCGAGATGGGGTAATTCACACATAGTTTTGGCTCCTTCCTCTTATAAATATCATATTTACCAGAGGCATGATGCAGGTTGCATCTTTGTATTACATATATGTGTGCAGCTTTGGTTGACATGTTGGCTATTTATGAATTTGAATTCCTCATTCAGAATTTTATGGATTATATTTTGTTATATTCTTTGCTAAAGAGGATAATTTTGCCCCAATAAGCTGTCCAAAGTCGGAAAGTAGATTTTTGAAAGGGTGTTAAGATTTTGATATCGGTTTACTGGAGAGAGAATTCACCGTCATTCGTGTTCCCAGAAGAATGGTAAGCTGGCTGAAACGCTTTAGGGTGGGGTTTACTTTTAAAGCCTTAACGTAAGGTTACAAAAGGTCCCATTTGCCCAGATTGACAAGACAACATACATTCCTTAATAAGTTGTATTGTGGTAAACGTCTTTTAACCATAGTGAATACTCATAAATGTCAATATTAAAGGTCTGAACGTACATTTTATTATTTTGTTCCAGATTTCATACCACATCGCTCGTAATTAATTGACAAACAAGGATATGGCATCGAATATACCTAAATTCTAAATTGCAGTGTTTGTCTGATTTACATTTCGGCTACCTTTATCATCATTGCTGCTGCTGATGCCTGGGTTGTCCTAAACACCTACAAATATACTTATAAATCTACGTTGAAACATTCCTAATTCGACATCGAGTATTACTAAATTTGGGACTTGAGAAATTTAATTATTTTATTAGGGTGGATGTTTTCCATCCATCAGAACTTCATACCTCATCTTTGGGTTCTTATTGCCTCCAGAGGGACATGACAGGGACAGATCCCATTTCTAATTGTTTCTTGAAATAGTTACTTCGTCCTATGGATTCTATCGAATGAACCAAGTTGGTCTCGAAAATATAATAGCGGGCGATACATGGTGGCAGATGAACCCCGTCCATCTTGGACTTCTGATTTTGCTTTTATTGTCAATATCTTTTTCTCCATAGGCTGTCTTGCACCTTGAAAGTTTGGTCTTGTCCATTTAGTAATATGTTGTAACTCTTTTAACGTATACTTTTCAGTTCATTTTAAATATACAACATTGCATGCAAAAATAAAACATGTATAAATACACGATTGGTATGATTTTGTACATATTGTATTTATTTAGCTAATATCGATGATGCGTATATAAAAACAAAATAGTTAATCGAAAAACCAAGACGATATTCTAAGGCCGTAAGTCCATGGACATTGACAAACAATAAGAAAACGTTGGACGCAC
>JAUMGZ010180557.1:0-14058 GCA_032359645.1 Pododesmus macrochisma | reverse complement strand
TAACGTCACGTCCAGAATATTTCACCGATATTGTGACAAAAGACCAAAGGAGAAAAACCAAAAGATAGGACAGGAAGGGGAAACGAAGGGAATAGAGATAGTTCAGAAAGGAGAATGAGCCCATGCTACGGCGTTTCCGCCTACTCTTCTATCGAACTTTACTTGGGGATCTTTATCGTGCCAGGGGGTTAAAAATCCCTGTACACGGGAACGCCAGCTTAGCGTCTTCTCCGCGCATATGAAACTTTTGTTCAGTAATGAAAACAATGGTTGGCAGCCCTTGCATTATGACCAATCACTCAATTGTTTGCAATCGCAAACGGTTTAAACCTTTTTAGAAATGTGTGGGCAAATGTGATGTTAATAATGTATTGTTAAATGTATTATTAAGTTAAGTTTGAATCGTAAACACAGATAAAATATTCTAATATAACTCCATTTTTCAACGCTCTCTATTTTCTACTAAGGCACTTAACAATAAGCAATAAGTGACACGGTTGAATTGGCGTTCACAGCCTTCATGAATGTCTTCTGGATTTTGTTAGGATATATATCTATGAAGTGCCATTGTCCGGTGAAGGTAAACATATCTAAATTGTTATGTATATACATGTATCTGTGATTGATGAATGAATAAATGAATAAATTAAAGAGCAATCAAACTTCAATCAAAGCTTAATAATCCAATTATATGTTAAAAAGTGCTTGTACTGTATACATGTTCATGTCAAGACATTTGTTTTACCATTATTTGTATATGTTCGTTTGACGTATATTGTAATGCCCAAACTAAAACAAAACAGTCTCATTTGGCTGGTAAGTTATTGTGATGACTTTTTGATGAAGCTATTGTTTGTTTGTAAATAGCGTTTGTTCTGTTGATCCTATTTCTTCTTGTTATATATACGTTATACATGTACGAGGCACAATATGTGTACATATATTGTGTACACTTGTTATTTCTGACGGGGACTAGTTTAATGTAATCCAAAGTAGGAAAAACCTCCCTGTGCTAGACACCTTATCGCCGTAGGTAGGTTTGCGCGTCTCGATGATTTGGAGAGCTATGCTTGCGGGAACTTGTGTTTCTGGTAGGGTCGCCCAAGTTAGACAGGTTTAAGGGTAGAGGCCAGACAATGATATGCACGTCCTTCGGACAGGACGCTAAGCTGGCGGTGCCGTGTACAGGGATTTTTAACCCCCTGACACGATAAAGATTCCCATGTAAAGTTCGATGAGAGTATGCGGAAACGCCGTTGCATGGGCTCATCCTTCTTACTGATCTATCTCTATTACTTTCATTTCCCGTTCCTGTAGCCGCTTCTCTTCCTGTCCTATCTTTGGGTTTTCTCCTTTGGTCTTTTGTCACTATATCGGTGAAATATTCTGGACGTGACGTTAAACCCTAATATAATATTAATAATAATAATAACAAAGTAGAACAAACGTGCGCTTAAACTTATTAATATATCTACATGATAACTTCAATGAAATATCCGAACTATTAAAACGTTCGAATCCCTGCAGACTTTACTGTTTAATGCATAGTTTTTTTATTGTAATTGCGGAATATGTGTACATATAACTTGAAGTGTACATGTAAAAGGCTTTGAAATTCTTCCCGGAAAAAAAGATTCTTTAAGTTCAGGGAAAGGGCATTTTCTGGGTAAATGTTTGTTTACAGGCGTTAATTAACAATGCTAGGACTTTTTACTCTAGATTTTTATCAGATTAAATGGAACACGTCTTGTTTTTGTAAAAGGACTGATTGCATTTTGAGCAGGTTTGTGATGGTTATGTGACTAATGGACCATGCTATGCATTAAAGTGACTATGTAAAGTCTGAGCTACAACAGTTAAACTGAATGAAGGCTTTCAGCGATCCTATTGGTCGTTTTTGAAACTAATAAATGTCGGCTGCTAACGCTTTGCTTAACGCGCCTAATACGTCTCATCAGGGTACTCCTGTGTTATCACGGCAGAGCATTTTCTAATCAAGCTAATATTTTTCAGTGTATTATCGATAAAACAACTTATAGAAGGAAGCAATGGGCCAAATTGTCATGAATAATTCATTTTAACAAACGTACAGCAAATTGCACTCGCTCGTAGATGATACCTAATACAAATGCACATGTAACAGAAAATAGCAGTATACAGGAAGGTGACATGGGTTGGCGTCACACATTTTGACATTTTAATAAAATGTTACGCAGTATAATACAGTTCAGAGCCGCAACTATGTTGGTATCATTTCAGTAATGAGATATATAATCGTAAATCCCGAGGAGTCCTGTGTAATCAATAGCAAACAATACATGACAAACTGAGCCATAACGTCCGAAACAATTCAGAGCTTCACGAGAAAGTTACGTGGGTATAATATATCATTGTAATTAAATGTAGTGCATCTGAACATCTTATTAAGGTCAGGTGTTAAATTTCCCTATCTTAATTAAAGTGATAGGAATAGGCTGAAAATGTTTAGAAAATTACCACTTTTATGATACTAACTTCAGCAAACTTTGGGAATATTGGACAAAAGTTTCATAAATTTGAGGCTGCTCGTCATCAAGAAAGCAATGTTTCCACTTAAATAACGCTATGCACGTCCTTTTGTTTAATTAAAATGTAATAATTTTAGAAACGGATCTCATTTCAAAAGGTTGGAATCAATGACAATTTAAAAAAAAAAGTGGAATAATGCTACGAAATGAACATGATTAAATTGAACAATGCAGCAATATGCTCTCATATGACAAAGAAAAGCACGCATTTCTGTAACTTAATGAACAGATTACAATTAACAAGTTAATCAAACTAATGTTTGCAATGGTAATCAAAATAGAGAAATGTTTCAAGATTAAATAATGGCATGTTGCTGAAGTTGCTATTTTGAAAGCCATCTGGAGGTTAACATTTTGCGTTCCGTTCTGAATATACAGTTTAACGGGTTATCATGAACAATTTACTTACAAATCATATGATACCTGTACTATATATTTTGTTAATAAATACTAGGTATGCAATGTGAAAATCCAAAAAATAGTCTTTAATCCTTAAAATTGTTCAGATAAGCAACGATAATCAACAGTTTTTAATAATATGAATCACTTAATTAGAACTCAAACGTATAGGTACTTAACTATAATATTAATATTGTTATCAAGTTGTCAAAATATCTCCAACAAATATTCTGTCAAACACTTCATTGCTACTTTCGTACCAAGCTTCGTATTTTGTGTATATTTCGCACTTAAAATTGCGTCGATTTCCACATCAGTACAGCTGTCAAATCGTTTGACGACAGTGTCAACACATCAGCCAGCCGCAACCACCGAACGATTCGTAGACTTCCGGAACTAGTTGTCTCACGTGTGGAGGTTCACGAACAGGGTTGTCACACGGTGAAAAACCGTGGTGTCTCATGGCGATCTTATTTCGGAGGGGTTTTCACACTTGTGTGCCAATTTATCGATGTACATCTCAATTGTTCAATGTCACGTGTTTGTAAATGAACCAATCTTAATCGTCTTTACATATTATTATTATTGTTATATTAGGGCTTAACATCACGTCCAGAATATTTCACCGATATAGCGACAAAATACCAAAGGAGAAAAACCAAAAGATAGGACAGGAAGAGAAGCGGCGACAGGAATTGGAAACGAAAGGAATAGACATAGTTCAGAAAGGAGAATGAGCCCATGCAACGGCGTGTCCGCCTACTCTTATATCGAACTTTACATGGGGATCTTTATCGTGCCAGGGGGTAATAATCCCTGTACACGGGACCGCCAGCTTAGCGTCCCCTCCGAAGGACGTGCAGATCTTTGTCTGGCATATACCTTTCAACCTTTCTGACTTGGGCGACCCTACCAGAAACACAAGTTCCCGCCAGCATAGCTCACGAAGGTCATTGAGACGCGCAAACCTACCTACCGCGATAAGGTGTCTAGCACAGGGAGGCGTCCTTACATAAGTGAGAATTAATAAGGAAAGATGTTTGACAGGCTGGAGCTTCACAATCCTAGTAGAGATAGTCATTTAAGTTAGTAATTTTGTTGAGTAGTGATCAAACAAGTTTTCAGGGAGTAGTACTTTTTTCAATAACGTTAGCCACTTAGGATCATACTCCTGTCTAAAGGGTGCATTTCACCAAGGATTGTTATTTTCCAATCGGTCCGATCTGGACCAGATTGTCCCCGATTAATTAATTTTTTTGATCTGCCCGATTGTCGTCCTGAATCGCCTTCAATCGTACCCTTTTTGACCTGCTTAAGTTCCGGGGTGATCGGGCACTTACGGGGCACACGCGGGTCAGTCGTCCGAGGGTCGGGTGCTTACACTCCGCCGACACTACGGTCGACTCTTGGTAGAGAGCGGCAGAGGCTATACGAAAGCTCCAGAGGGCGGGCGAGACAACGGGACCTTAAGGGGACCCTAGGAACAACCAAGACGACCACGGGCCGACGGTTTTTGGTCGGCTTCTATTTTTCAACAGAAGGCGATCACTTTTTCGGTACCCAACCCTCGGAGGACTGAGGCGATCGCGCCAGATCTTCCCCCGAAAGTATAGGGTAGTGCTCGACAGTAGTGTTTGAAGGTTCCCGACTTTTTGCGCAAAAATGCGGCCGATAGACCAAAAAAGGATCGCGTACTATCGGGACCAAAACAATCCTTGGTGAAATTGCCGCTTAACGTTTACAGTGTTTAAATGCCCGTTTCTAAAATCGCTCTTCTTCCTTTGTTACCTCACTACACTTCCCAAATTTCAAGGAAGATCTTGCAGTAGTATTATAATTGTGTTTATTATAACTCAATTACGCAAATGCAAACCACGTGCGAATTAAATGTTACTCGGTGTTGACAATTCTGGGGGTTTACAGAGCGAGCACTAGTTGTTAAATGTGAAAGAGATTAATATACATTTTGGACAAATACCGTCAATGTCACGATAGGTACATATACTTAATAAGTAAATGTGTGAAGCAAGTACCACGTGCTCCTCCCACTATATATGCATGTGTCACGAACGAGGCACGTGTTGTGGCGAATTTTGTTTAGTTCTGCAGCAGTTCCCGGTTTTAAGACAGTATTTTCATTAGGTATTCCGTTATTTTCATTAGGTATTCCGTGATCTTAAAAGGAAACGAGATGATTGATTGAAGAAGGACATGATGTATGAAGGCATGATTGTATAAGTATTGCAATCTTTCAACTGAACATGCGGCATGGATCCAAAAGCAACATATATCATGTTTAATAGTCAAATCTAATCTACATGACGGCTCCACGAGTCAGATACTCTGGATGGTTCGTCCTTTATTATGTAATAATGCTTAGTCAGTAGTCCAATAATGTATACTCCGTATCGTTTGTCTTTGATAATGTTATATTGCCACGTTAGAACGTCCAGGACTGATACATTCTGCATTTTCTGTCCTTGAATAGGAACTTTTGCTGGTCTGAACTTCAATGAATGGAATACTTTGGGATTTTTTTCTTTATCACAATGCCGAGATAGGAAGTCAAGGAGAGCACTATAGAGCACAGTCTTCGAGACACTCAAATCTGAAGATCACGTTGAGGTGTTAAGTGAGCACAGGAAAGACATATAAAATGCTAAACCTTCTTATCGACAACATATTTATTAAAATTGGAGGCCAGGTTTCCCAGCAGACTATTGGAATACCAATGAGCAACAGCTTTGCTCTACTACTACCTGAATCTTTATTTGTAATGAGGAAGAATTTATTCAATAGTCAACTTCCCATGTTTAACAGCAACACACCCACCTCGACTGCTTATGGTATGTATGTGTCACAGCTAATTCGATATTCAAGAGCTTGTTCTCACTATCAGGACTATAGAGGATATGCTGTTGACATCCTAACTTTTCAGTCAGGTTAATACATAATCTAGACTTCGGACTACTATACTCCAATTTCATACTTACATGAATGCTAAATGTGTTTGCGTCACTGATTGACATTTCGGCTTTCCTTATCCCTTTTTCTTCATTGGAAGTAAGTCAGTGTCTGTCTGTTTGTTTCTGATAAAATAGAATAATATTTCGTATGCAGTCATGGGTTCGTACTCCTTGTCGTAACGTCTTTACCGCATTGCTTTCATGATAATGTTACTGCTTCTATTCCAATCCTTTTAATGGTTTTTCTCCTTTGTTCTTTCGTCACGAAATTAGTGAAAAAAAATTAGGGTGACATGTTTCTTTTTTACTGTGGAAAGGTTGCCGTATACCGAAGTGATGCGGAAACATCGCAGCGGTAGACACATGTGTAGCATGAAACGCTAACTCAATCGTAAGAAGTTCTTGACGTTTCCTTTCTTAGTTAATAATTGTATTGTTGTTTTTTTGACTGTATGTGTCCCACCTTTTCTTTATATGTCCATGCCTTTCGATTTCGTATATACTAAACAAAAAGTATAAAACAATAAGACACAAGTGTCTCTACCCTTTTCTAACTTTCTGTGATGCATTTTTACAACTAAAATATTTCAATACTGAAAATGTCATGATTTTGGGTTTGGTCCATCTAAAGCGAACATTTAGACACCATAACATTAACTAATCAGGTATATTACTATCATGCAATCAAGATACGTTACGGTAGTTGTTTTTAAAAACGTTTTAAATTGCATTTACTTTTGTTGGCAATCTGTCTTGGTAGACAGTCCCTTTGATTCAGACGTAATTCTTCCTTAATCGTAAGATATATATTGGTTTCACGTGGCTGTGGAAAAATATGTTTAACTTGTGTATGCATGTAACATGTTTTTAATCAAAGAAAAGATCATATTACGGCTGCCAAATACAATACATTCATTAATTATAGCGGTGTATTCATATTAATTTCCATCGTATATGCCATTTTATTTACATAGAAACTGCAGCAATATTCTAACGTGTAACATTATTAAAGTTGTAGATATGTTTTTAATTCTGTGCGAAGGAGGAATGCTTAATTACTAAATGTAATGTTACATTGCAAATTAGATTTCTTTTTGCAAAGCTTTTGTAAATTGAATAATCGCATCAAAGGCGATGTGACCTTCACCTTCAACCCTATTAAACATAGCATGAAACTTTCTCCAGTCTTACTTTATTGTCGGTATAGAATTGTATTGAATAGCGTTTTTCAAAATCAATTCTAGTATTTGTATCGTCATACCTCCAATTAAAGCTCCTGCAATAGATTCATACGTAGTGAAACTGTAACTACATCACCAAGCCTCCTTGTGAACATGTGTAAAGACTACCATGTTATGAAAGTTAAGTAGTAAAAACAGTAAACAAAAGAGAAATGCATTGTACATTATTAACGGCAAAAGTGAAGATGAACGACACGTGCCCGTCTCAGTTTGCAAGTTCATTCTGGTGAAGTCTTTTTGGTGCGACAATTGTATATTTGTCCATATGCTTTGTTCTGAAGATTATACATGTATACATGTATAAAATGTTATATGCCAGTATTTTATAGTGAGATACCGACTTGGTGCGGATATCCGACACAATGCAGTTTACGCTAGCATGTGTAGTCCAAATACCCGTACACATTTTACAATTGTAGAACTACATAACAATTATAAAGATGATGTCAAAATCGTTGAAATGGCAGGAAATTGAAATCATGAAACCTACCATAGCAATTACACATGTGTTTTACAACATAACAACATAGTCTGCCTGTCATTGACATCAACGAATTTGATGAAGGTTTTTTGTGAATAATCGGCGTCCGTATTTTTTGGTTAACTGAGACCTAAAGTCACTTCTAGGGTATTCAACTGATGTCGTGACAGAAGACCAAACGTACGGAGAAAAAAAGCCACAAAACATGACGAGAAGCGGTGTCAGGAACGGGAAAATAAAGTAATATGTATAGTACAAAAAGAATGATGACCCCCACGCAACAGCGTTTGTTGCCTACACTTTTATTGAACTTTATCTTGGGATCTTAATCTTTTCAGCAGGTTTTTAATCCTTCAATAGAAACGCTAAGCTAGCCTTGCCAGGTACAGCTATATGTTTGGCTGATATGTTTGGACTGGCGCTTGTCAAGGTTTGTTTATTTAGGGCTTAACGTCACTTCCAGAATATGCCACCGGTATCGTGACAAAAGACCAAAGAAAGAAATCCAAAAGATAGGACAGGAAGAGAAGCGGCGACAGGAACGGGAAATGAAAGTTTGTTTGTTTTATTGGGGTTTAACGTCACGTCCAGAATATTTCGCCGATATTGCGACAAAAGACCAAAGGAGACAAACCAAAAGATAGGACAGGAAGCGAAGCGGTGATAGGAACGGGAAACAATAGCAATAGAGATAGTTCAGAAAGAAGGTTGAGCCTATGCAACGGCGTTTCTGCCTACTCTTATCGAACTTTACTCTTATCGAACTTTACATGAGATCTTTATCGTGCCAGGGGGTTAAAAATTCCTGTACATGGGATCGCCAGCTTAACGTCTTCTCCGAAGGACGTGCAGATCTTTGTCTTGCCTCTAACCTTCAAACTTTCTGACTTGGGTGACCCTACCAGAAACACAAGTTCCCGCCAGCATAGCTCTCTAGGTCACCGAGACGCGCAAACCTCCCTACCGCTATAAGGTGTCTAGCACAGGAACGGAAAATGAAAGTAATAGGGATAGTTCAGAAAGAGGTATGAGCCCATGCACTACTCTTCTATCGAACTTTACATGGGGATCTTTATCGTGCCAGGGGGTTGCAAAATTCCTGTACACGGGACCGCCAGTTTATGGTCCCCTTCCAAGGGCGTTCCGATCTTTGTCTGTTCTCTGCCTTTGAATCTTTCTGACTTGGGTAACCCTAACAGTAACCGCCAGAATAGCTCACCAGGTCATTGAGACGCGCAAACCTCCCTACCGCGATATTAAGAAGGATGAACCCATGCAACAGCGTTTCCGCCTACTCTTCTATCGAACTTTGCATGGGGATCTTTTTCGTGACAGGGGGTTAATAATCCCTATACGCAGGACAACCAGCTTAGTGTCCCGTCCGAAGGACGTGCTGCTCTTTGTCAAGGATAACCTTCCTAAATTAAGGAATACATGAAATTATTTCCTCCACTTGGCAGTTCGAGTTATCTCAAACGATTATTAGACAAACAAACACTGAACAATATGAGCAGGACTCGCCTCCTATCATTGCAAAGGGTTGACGATAGCATGGCTATTCTTCCTTCTTTGAGGAAAAGTATGCTTTCGGACATGTTCCAACTCGTCGCTACTTGAATCAGAACAAATCAGATACCTGATGAAGCTCAATTTCAAATGTAAAAATAATTTGATGCATTGCCCATAAAGATATCTAGCCTTTTTTTATTAGTTCTGGCGGTACCTTTCCCAGATTCCATATAAACTTGAATTGTGCTGATACGTTTATCTCCAAATATGCTTCTTGTTCGATCAGCTGGTTTACTTCTGCGATAGAGTATGTTTGCTGAATTAGGTTAAAGTTCACTTTCAGAATATTTCACCAATATCGTGACAAAAGACCAAAGAAGAAAGACCAAACGACAGGAAAAGAAGTGAATCGGCAACACGAACGGAAAATCAAAAGCTTAGGCCTTTCCGCCTACTCATACATCAAATTTGTGCTGGCTGGGAAATGGGGGTTAACAATATGTTTTCACTGGACCGCCAGCTTAGCGTCTCTTCCGAAGAACGAACAAAGTCACCACATGGACAACCCTGTTTTCAACTTCTGATTAAGGCGTGTACAATTGTACGTACGAAGTTTTTCATGCGATTAGTTCAGAAAGGGTTTTAATACCCCATAATTTGTGATTTAGTCACAATAATTATGGATCATTGAAGACAATTTCGTAGTGTGTGAGCTAATGACTCTTTCTTTTTGTGGAACTGATAAGATCATCCCATTGAATGCTTTTAGAACGGTGCCATAAACACACGAGCACACGGTCAGCTAGGAACCATTCCACTGGCGGTTTGAGGTCTTACTGTATGCAAATAGATGATACGAGCACCTTATTTGAGACTTGTAATGAAATGCTGTTTTAAAATAACAGCATCCCACAAAATCAATAATTTCATTATAATTGTTGATAGGTTCAATATACACAGCAATAATTAAAACAAAATAATGGTTATAGCAATAGCTTTTTTAAAATGTCTGACAGTAAATTTTAGTTGAAAAATAGAACGGTGAACAATGCCAATAAACACGTAGCTCTATATGTTATGGTGATCTTATTAACCTAAGTCGCTGTCTAACGTCGGAACTGTGCACGTGAACTTTTTAATTACAGGGTCTAAATTATGTATGGACACATAGGGCTATATTCATGTAAGCCATAAACAGACTTTTATTAATAGAAAAAAGGGAAGAGTTCATCTTTTACAATGATGGTTCAGGGATTCGAATGTAAAACTAATTCTCCATGCTTCTTTGATGCCTTTGTAATCACTGGTAATGCCTAAAATGTAATAACAAAATCGTTTTATCCTTTTTCATGTAATTAATTTTGACTTTGAACCATTTTATCAATACACAGTAAACATTGAACTCTGTAACTTAATCCGAAAAATATTGACGTGTTCACCAATAAGGAAATGGATACACAAACCCGCTATTTTTATAAAAGACGTGGTACGATGAAGGGATTTAGTTTTATTGAATATTAGTCTTCGCCTCATAAACATGATTCGTGGTATCGCTTGAGAGTGCTTTATGAGTTTGTAGAATTGAAAATATTCAGAAACATTATGCATGTGTGAGTGTTCATTGAACATTACTCATGACAATTGTATACACAGTGGATATGATTGCGTCATGTGTAACATATGTATTGTAGAAGTGACACATCTGTTGAGTCTACGGATATTTTTTCATGTTATATGATACGAGATTACAGCGTATGTTACAGAAAAATGGATGAATTATAAACTATTCAAATTCAATATTAAAAAACGAATGACGATGGGTGTAATTTTGTTTCCCAAAAGTAATATCATGTTCAGTTAAAAGACATTAAAAACATATAAATAAGCCATTTATAGTCGAAATACTTGACAGTGCCATGAAATGTAATTAAAAAATGTCTATTGGTGTATATACTGCATGTACTTAATAGTCAGGTCTCATGTGGTCTCGTGATGTTTCCATTTTTAGTTAATGAATGTATTTTGGGTTCATTTTTCTGTGTGCGTTCAATGTACTCTTATTGTTTGCCAATGTCATGGACTTACGGCCTTAGAATATCGTCTTTGTTTTTCGATTTAATATTTTATAAATCACAATAACCGAATTCGTGCTGGGTGCCCGTCCAAAGTTGGTCAGTATACATAAGTAGTCTTGATGATGCTGGGTGCCCGTCCAAAGTTGGTTAGTATACATAAGTAGTCTTGATGATGCTGGGTGCCCGTCCAAAGTTGGTCAGTATACATAAGTAGTCTTGATGATGATGGGTGCCCGTCCAAAGTTGGTCAGTATACATAAGTAGTCTTGATGATGCTGGGTGCCCGTCCAAAGTTGGTCAGTATACATAAGTAGTCTTGATGATTGTAGCCATTTTACTTGGCTAATGTTAGTTTGTCAAAGTAAATTGTTTTGACGACTCTACTCATCTTGTTTTCTATATGTTTGATTCGTTCTCTATTTGTTTCTATAAATTTTATTTCGTCTTTAGGAGGCCTATTTACGCTAAATTCCTTCTACATTGTGTCGAGTTTTATTCATTTTACCTTATGTCTCTATAAAGTTGGTTCCTTCTCTTTTATGTTTTAGCTTCATATGCGTCAAGCCGCAGGTTCGACCCTGTTGCGTTACACGTTAGAAAGTTGCCACCATTGCGCCCTGTCACAAACATACACCGTCTCAATGTGTGCTGCAAGGGGCGTTCATCTCCAATAAAACAAGAAATCATTGATGCAAAGCATCAAATTCGACGGGAAAATTAAAGTTTATTATATAAAGAAAATGTTTATTCATCAATTAGATTTTTATATTTCGGGGCCAGACTTCGAAAAACATTGTTTTCTATGATCAATATTAGCACTTATGCAAACATTTATGCCACTTCAAAAGTTGATTAAGTTAAAGATATTACATTTCGCCGATTTTCCCCTTTTGATTGTGCATGTGGCGCCCCTGGATCCCCAGTCTTATTTTTTGAACAAACGTGAATTTACGTTCACCTTGAATGGTTCCCATTGAATGCTCAAATATTGTTGAGAGGTTGAAAAGTTTGATACAATGGTATATATCATAGTAAACATCAACCTTAAAGCCAGAACGTGTTTTTTTTACCTCATAGTTATTGTGGTTTGACATGGACCGAAGAGAGTTAAATAGGTCAGTGGGGTTAATAAGGCTATACCAACCCCGAAAAAGGTAGTAAGCAACGCCGATTACATAACATAACTGTACAATTAGTCAGGTAACATACTGTAGTGGCATGTTCTACTTATTGATTTCCATTCAGAACTACATGTACTTGTATTTGACGCGACTTTTCTTTGCAAAGAACTTTTTATGAATTACTGTTGTTGAAATTTACTTATTGATGAATAAAAATCACAAGATTTGCTTGCAATTCAAAACAACCAACACGAGTTACATAATATATTCACAAATAATACCCTTTGGTGACCCAGTGATGTCCAATGCTTTTGAAATGTCCATTTAAACTTTTTATTGAGAGGTGGACAGTAATTTGACTACAAAATGTAAACCTTACCAACCCCTAAGTAGGTTCTGTTCATTGTAAGTTTACTCATGTGTCAATGTTACTCTCTTCGGTCAAAATCAAACCACAACATTTGGTTCTCAATGGCTAAGGTTATCTTTTATACTAAAAATGCGTGTTAACACATAACTACGTAAATACAGAAATATACTGCACAAGTTTCCCGAAAACAGCAATAAGAATGAAAAATTGTAATCAAATGTGCATATAACAGTCAATATTTATATATATATTTTATCAATACGACTTACATTAAAAAGGGGGGGGGGGGAGTTTACTCCTGTCGCCCTATCTTTACCGCTCTGATTTAATGTTAATTTTGCTACTTCTCTTCCTCTCCTGTGATTGGTTTTTCTCCTTTGCTCTTTCGTCACCAAAACTTGTGAATTTTTTCTTATGGTGACTCTTGACTCTTGCTCCTTTTTAATTGGTGGATAAGATAACCATACATCGGAATGACACGGAGGCATCGCGGCGGGTGGCACATGAGTAGCAGGAAACGCTTACCATATCGCAAGAGAAGTTCTTGATATTTCCATTTTTAGTTAATAAATGTATATTTGGTTCATTTGTCTGTGTGCGTCCAACGTTTTTTTATTGTTTGCCAAATGTTCATGGACTTACGGCCTAGAATATCGTCTTGGTTTTTCTATTTACTATTATATTTTATAGTTTACTTCCACGCTCACGAATACGTTATGGACCGTGGTGGATACAGTTTCATACCTACCTGTATTCGAAATGTGTAAACCAAAACTAGGTTGAGTGGCACCATTTTGGGTTTTCTTCTTCTTTTAAGTTAGAAGAATAAGCAGAAAATTTCTATTTTTATCTCGCCTAGACCATTTCTATATAATCGTTGTGGAGTGGTTGTTGTCCTTTGTTAAAATAGGAACTCCTCCCCTTTTGGGATTTTCTACCTTTCTCATAGGTATCTCATAGGTTCGACATCAATGGAAAGCCTGCGGCTTGTTAAGATGCTTCGTAGTATATCTTTCAATTATATGTTTCTTATTCCGGTGTGCGCGCATATCTATACACCTGTATTCACTTATTTACAATTATTTACACATTGATTTGTATAGGACTTGTCTACTTTATATTTATTTGCCCCCTCGATTCATAGCTTGACTTTAGGTCATGAGTTACAGACCCAGAAACGGTTAAGTTTACAACCGAACCGCAACCGAACCGCAACCGTACCGCAACAGTACCGCAACCGAACCGCAACCGGACCGATAACCGATGCGCGAACCGCAAAACGATAACCGCAAACCGCAAAACGATAACCGCAAACCGCAAAACGATAAC
>JAUMGZ010180546.1:0-14059 GCA_032359645.1 Pododesmus macrochisma | reverse complement strand
ATTTGTAAAATAAGACAGATATAACAACAGCATATCCATAAACAATAATAGCTCTTTATTTCATAAAAAAAACGGTTGAAGGTTTTTGAAGAAATAATCTTGACTCTGTTATCCAGCCGCCTCACTAATCAGCCACTTTGGGCTGGGAACGGAGGTGGCTGGATTAACGAGGCTCCACTGTATATATATATGGCAAATTCAAAATAGATTTGAATTTAAAAATTTCTGGCTACCTTAACCATGTAAGGCTAGACAAAAATGTACTAATGCAAATAACACAATATAGACAACCTTTCTTTTCTTCCTCCTTCTTCTTTTTAGATTCTGGCAGTGGGATGTCACCATACTTTGATCTAAGTTTCATCTGAGCTGTCATCTTAACTGGTTTCTCCTCCTTGGGGACTTTGATAACCACCTTTTTACTTCCTCCCTGTCTGATTCCCTGTGTAATTCCTTCCATCTCTGCCACAGTCTAAACACAAAACATACCAATTTTGTTACCTCTTTATCAAGTATTAAAGTCAAAACCCAACAAAAAACATTTCATATGACTTATACAATCACTGTGATAATGTATTCTTGATATGAATGCTGTCACTAGTGTCAGAAGTTCAAATCAGCACAGAACTAACAGTTACCATTGTATAAACTCGGTGAACATCGTAAAATTGGATCAGATCTGACAAGTTGAAATTATTTGTAACATAAATACTTAATGATATGTTCCATGAGTGTCACTTTACTGGAGTCAAAAACCTTTATATACACACTATAAGTCATACACAATATGAGTCGTATCAGGACTGGTGTCTGCTTGTGCTAATGTGACTTTAATCTTATATCCAATTGTAAAAAGTTGTGGTGCCTTTTTCTCCAACGATTTTTTCTGTCAGTAAAAAAATATTGCTTGTTGATATTTGGAATCACCCATGGTGGACGACTTTTGCGTATGAATACGAGACAAATAGTTATCTCAAACCTTGCACTAACTTGATCGCTGAGTTCGAAAATATAAGCTCAAAAATTAAAATTCTAAGACCATAATTAATCTACCTGTTTAAAGAATGAACTATATCAGGTGTGTACCTAGAGATGGCGTAAATTTATTGTATTGTGACGTCATTTCTATTCAAGTTTTAACCTATAGGAACGGGACTAGGTTTTATCTAACATGTGGGATAAATTTATAAAACCAACCTCTCCTGAGTGATGTAACTTACATAGTTTGTAGGAGAAAATGCTTTATAACACCTCACATTAAAATATAAAAAAAATTGAGCCTTTGGCTCAGGTGACCTAAAAATGTCAATAGTTCTGTGTATACTTAATCATAATATAATGTATACCTTTACAGTTTTATATAACCTTGCATTATGTCTTTCTATATTCATAGTTGAATATATAGCTTCTTGATATACTTACAGCACAGGATTCCCACACAATGTCAATGATTTTACTACGCAGAGCATTTAGTTTGTCTAAAGCAACTTTTCCTTGCTCCAATTGTTCTGCTCTGAATTCAGCCAATGTTACAATCTTTGACCTGTCTAGTTTGACCAGTGATATGGCACTACCTCCATCGCCTTCTCCAGTCAGACTGCCACTGGCAGCTTCACACAGACGGCGTACATGTATCAAACAGCCCTGTAGTACCTCATTGGCTATAAACAAGGATTTGTATATAACAGTCCTGTAAATACAAAATAAACTAGAATTCGTATTTGTTACAAAATCACATGTTTCTCTCTCTCCCGGACCCCAAAAAAGTAAACAAATGGACACTAAGGATATTTGAGATGTAAATTTTTTCACATTCATGGTTTTCACTTTTGAACATAAGTTTGTATATTAATGAATTTTAACATATAGTGCTACAATTTTTCTTATATCTTCAAGCATTATGAAGTTATTAACATTTTTATGTATTAAACTAATTTGAAATGTAAACATCTATGTACATATCTATATGTTTATCCATGCCATGCTGAGTAACAAAACCGGGAGCTTGCATACAGACAGGGGCAATTTTTATCTCGTTAGTGCTCTTTTCAATGGTCATGACAGAACAATGTATTCCCAGTGGCCAATGATGTGGTACTGCTATCCTGATTAAAGATTGACCGTGAAATCCTTAATGTTCTGGTCAGACCACTATAGCTCCCAAATCCTGACATGGTGGCGAGAATTATTTTTACACATATGTGGAGGTAGTCCCTTAACTATCATAATAAAATGAAAATCCCAACTCTGAAATTGTACACAAGCTGGGATATGTTGCAAACCTTGTTGAAGTCCCTGATTAAATAGAAGGCTTTAATGTGGTGTATCTAATTTGGATTTTATGGCATGGCATTCAAAGGAAATGGTCACCATTTTCACAAAACAATTATTTCTCCACTTTCAAAATGTCAATTAGATGTCTGTTTTGAGAAAATTTAAGGTAAAGTTTAAAAAAAAAAAAAAACATCTCAAGTATCCTAAATCTACTCTGATATGAGTTTACCACTTCAAATATTACTACAAGATCTGAAAGAAAAAATTCAGTTTTCATCATTTTAGTATGTGACACCCTGTCATACCATGATAAATAACTATGTCAAACTTGATTAACCTACATCAATTATTGTTAAAGTTATGCTCAAGACAAGGAAATTTTACGAAAAAGGGGCAAAAAACCCTGGCAAGTAATCTCAGTGACATCATGCTAATACATTACTCTACCATACCATGCAACTTAATTATACAAAACTTTATTAAATTGGGATAAATAGTCTTTAAGTTAAGCTTCTGCCAAGCTATGTACAAGAAATATGTAGTTTTTTTATGTTGACCTTAAAATCAAAGGTTGCAGCAACCCTGCTACGGCACTAGTAAAATATAAAGTACTTTTAATCCCAAGCTACACCTACCTGCTTCTCAGGCTCTTTTGTAACCTAACATTCTTCATCCACAACTTATATGTCTTCAAAAGTCTACAAAATAAGTTTTATTTTGAATTCTAATTATTTGTTCACTCACACATTACAACATATAAAAGTTGACATATAATTATAGGATTCTTTTTTATAGCAATTTTTCCTTTTTGCTTTAAACAAAATATTCAGCCCTGTATTAGAATGTCACCACTTCTAGAAAAGATAAGGGTAACAACATCAACAACAAATTATTATTAAGCAGTAAACAGCAAACTAATATTTTAATTATTTGCACAAGGATGGTCACCCGCGAAACTGATGACATGTTGAAAGAATGAATGAATGTCAAACAAACATATTATGAGTCAGATACCAATAATCATGATAAGTTGTATTAATCTGACCCTTTCTTTTGACCTCTAAATTATGAATTTGGCACACAAAACAATGACTATTAATTTTGATACAATGCACAGGAAATGTCATCAAACTATCTCAATCCATTTATTAGATGTAAACAACTGTATTATTATTGTGACCTCAGAACGTGTCCTCAAGTCTACAATCCTTACTTTGGTAGAAAACATATTGTCCTATAATAGTGTATACACAAGTCAAGTTTTATCAAAATGTCTCATCCTGTTCAGAAGGTATGCTCAAGAAAAGGAATCTAGATACATGTACACAAATAGACAGAACGACAAGTAACAGATTGAAAGAAGGACAGAGAAATTGATGGACAGACACGCATGGACAGACATTTTTTACAAACCTAAATTTAACAAAGACTGGAAGGTTGTGGATTGCATAAAAGAGACGTCTCTCCCACAACCACCACAGAATTGGGTTGTTCACAGACTCAAAGCTGCCATCCACAGTTCTAGTACACTGAAAAGTATAACATAGTCTATATCACTTGAAGGTCGTATGTGTTGTTCAATCATAGATATTATGTTGTACAGGTAATTCATACTTGCAAACTTTTCAGTTTTCATAGGGGAGATATCATGTCCCTTAATCTAAAATTGTCTAAAAATGCACTCTATTTGGCAAATAATAGTCTAAAATGACATACCGGTACATTCTGTTGCTTCCTGCAATGTATTAATTTGACTTTAAAATGAAACAAGATTTATGGAATAATGAAGATATGAAAAGTCTAAATGAGGGTAAAAAATCAGGAGTCTCCCTCTTAAGTAGGGAGACTTGGCAAGTATGGTAATTTGTACATTTTTTATTTCTGAAAAATATAAGAAATGATAATATATTTGTCTATAGCTTTTCTCTCCTTCAGTGATACTGACCATTGTAACATAGGATGCTGTAAGTGTCCAGTAGATCTTTGATGTTCTGGCTACATTAGGTGACACCACTTGAAGGTCGTATGGGTCATATCGAGCTCTCCTATTTTTCCTCCACCTTGGTAAGCAGTAGACAAATTCTCCATCGTCCTCCTTACACTTTTCTGCTCCAAGCTTAATATAAAGAGATTTAATTCTTTATGTACTTTTAAAGTCACAATGAGAATTTTGAATGGTAATTTGTCATCTCATGACTCTTTATGACAAAATATTAGAATTTAGAGCATTCTGTATGTCAATATTAAATTATAGGACTTAACCCAACATATACATTCTCAAAATTAAGTAACAATACAAAATCTTGTTAAATACACTTTGTAACATTTGTTACAGGAACATTTGTAATTCCTTTACATGCTTACTATCACTATTTGATGTTCTATTGACCAAATGTGACAAAATACTATAAAAAAAATTGTTTGGTTGAATTTAAACAATAATAAGGACTTTTACAATAAATCCACTAGCAGGGTAAACTTGTGTAAAGTATAATGTACACACCTTGCCTTCAATATCTGGTACATCTTTTAAAGTCTCTAACTTATCTTTACATCCTGGGCCGTGGCGTGGGATCTCTGTAATCCATCCTAGTTTGTCCCTCAGTCTCTTGATGTTGTACAGTATGTCATCGTTGTCAGGAACTACAAACAGGAAACAGTCAGTACTTATTGCTTTTATAATACAGATATTGTATACATGTGAATACTGCCGTTATACATGTATAAAAGATTCCTCTATTTCAATTTACTTCATTGATTCTATGGACCAATCGATATCTAATTAAGACACCCAAAATCATGAGAAAATTACAATATTTTCTTTTTCAACAGATTGTTTATGAATTGTAAAACAATATAATTAGTTGGATAAAAACAGAAAAGAAATGTATGGCACAAAAAACCTAGTGAAACAACATTAAAAAAATGTTAAAGGCACTTTTTACACTTAATCTTAAACATAAGAATTATTCAAAATAGCATTTATTCCATGGACTCTCCTTATGCTGACTAACAATATTGAAAATTAGAAATCACCTGATCATCCATCAATACCAAACAAGAAGATCCACTCAATATGTTTTGCTACTTGATAGGTTTATGTTGACATAAATCACACTTTTATGGATATGAATTGTTTTATGAACATGTTTTCTCTTTTAGTACAACACAATATACTTGTAGTAAATTCAAACAAAGAATGTACATACCCGTATATGACATTATTATATGAAATGCAAGTTGGCAAATTCTTTCAAAACTGATTTTACATCAGACATGATTTCTAATTCATACAAAAATGGGTTAGCGTACCCAGATTTAGGGGTTCAAACAAACATTCCAGCCATCTTAAAAAAATATACATTGCTAGATACAAAGACATAACTATATACATTTCAGCTAGCACCACACAGCAATGGAGGGTATGGGGATTTTCATGAATAATTTTCATAAGTGACATAAAAACGTATTTTGCAAATTAAAACCTGTATCAGCAATTTTGTCTGTTTCTTTATTTTCTATATTTCTTGCCCTCTTATTATGTAGTATTTGTAACAGTTATAAACCTTTCTTCTTCTTTTAGTTCTATTTTTTTTTCATTTTCAGGGTAGAATTTTACTGTACTAGTTGACGAGTAGTTGTCGACCAGTTATCAACATTTTTCTAAAAAAAAGTTTTTAAATAATAGAGCAAAAGAAAAACAATTTTAGCATGTCAAAGTTTACCAAAAGATCTGTCAATGTGCATTTTAAATGACTTGTACATGTGCAATAACTAACTAAAAACATCCATTTTCCCATCAATCAAGTTAGGTGTGATTTCATGCGTGGCTAGGCAAGTCATTGCCACTTATTAAATTTGCAGTGTTAGAACCTTAACCAAGTCTATATCATCCCTGACTATGTCAGAATGTGGTGTAATCATTTGTTTATTTCTATCTAGCAATAAAAAACACACAAACATTAGATTAAAACAGAATTAAACTGTCAAATAAACCAATCCAAACAGTATTTAATATCACTGCGAAAACAAAAAATACAAAACATTCTATATTTAGGGTTTATGTATTCTTAAACTTAGTAAGGCAGCAAACACAAATACATGCAGTTAAACTTGGTCTTAAGAATTAACAGAAAAACAATTATAAATTACATTCCAATAATTTTTTTATGAATTTTTTGCAAAAACATATCACACGTTCAATTCTAATGCCAAAATTAAGTTGACAATTAATTGTCCTCTGTTTCCATTTCATAATAACAAGTTTAACATTAAAAGAAGAAAAGCTAGTAAAAGTCAAGACATGCAACATAAAACACGTAATACCACATTTAATATCATGCAACATTATTATATGTAAATTAGAAGTTCTTACCAAGTGTTATGCCATCAATGACTCGTACTAGTGTTAAATGTAGATAAATTTTTTAATTAATATTTCAGTAATTATAAGTTCATTAATGTGTATGTTGTATGTTAAGCTAATCTAGTTATTAAAAGGAAATATCAAAATTGAGTTTGCCAAGATTTACTGTGAACCGTGAAATTAGAAAATACATGGTTGGGAAAAAATATGTCAATTAAAAACATTTCTACGTCTTTGAGATCAGGGCTTGATGATGTATACAGAATGATGTCAACAAAAGAATATCAAACACATTTATGGAGAAAAAAGTTGTGAGTTGACAGTGTCACACATATAAGTTTCAACAAGAGCAGAAAATGCACATGCATCATGCAGGTGTTATGACAAAGACCATAAAACTCTAATTATAACCCTAATATACTTTTCATTGTCACATCTGAATGCTACACCACTCTTTTCATCCTATTATCTCAGTGCATTTTAAATTAAAATCAAGTCTATGGTAAACATACACACAGACAAAAATGTAAACAATTAAGAATTAAAGGTACACTTTTCCTTCCTGTGGGGACAAATCAACAATATTGTATATTCTCTGACAACTACAGTGGGGACAAATCAACACTATTGTGTATTCTCTGACAACTACAGTAGAGACAACTCAACACTATTGTATATTCTCTGACAACTACAGCTGGGACAAATCAACACTATTGTATATTCTCTGACAATTACAGTGGGGACAAATCAACACTATTGTTTATTCTCTGACAACTACAACAGGGACAAATCAACACTATTGTATATTCTCTGACAACTACAGCTGGGACAAATCAACACTATTATATATTCTCTGACTATTGTATATTCTCTGACAACTACAGTGGGGACAAATCAACACTATTGTATATTCTCTGACAACTACAGCTGGGACAAATCAACACTATTGTATATTCTCTGACAACTACAGTGGGAACAAATCAACACTATTGTATATTCTCTGACAGCTACACCTGGGACAAATCAACACTATTGTGTATTCTCTGACAACTACAGGAGTGTTAGCTCAGTAGATTTTCCAAACTTGTAGTCATGTACCCGTTACGTTATATTTCCAGAGGTAATTTTACAGATAATTTAATTTTATGAACCTTTCTGTCAAATTAAAGAAAACAACAATAATTTCTATACAAACCTGTGTCATCATATTTAGACTTCTTTCTATATGTGGGAACTTTTTCAGTTTCAGCCACTGAAGGCGCCCTAGTAGGGGGAGGGGATTCTGTTAACTGTGGAGGTGTTCTTGATATTTTATCTATTATCGGTATGCCGTCAGAATATTTGACTCGGCAGACATCAATATCTTCTTCTTCCTCCTCCCAGTCTCCATGATCAGTCGACTCTCTTGTTACAGATTGTCGGGACACATCTGTCGACTTTGTTGGAGAGCTTCGAGTCTCATCTTTACCACTAAATGTCACACTTTTTTCATCCGTAGATTGTTCTCCATTTACAATAGGTTTTGGAGTTTCAACTTCCGATTCAGTGTCTATACAAATCAATGAAAAAATAACGCTCTGATCATCAATCACAATATTTAAGATTATAATTATTAATATAAATTTTTTAGGGTTTTAACATAATAAAAATATTAATTGTGTTTAAGAATTGAATTATGATTTAGCAAATTTCATGAAGCGATGATTCTAGTTGGTCCCCGTGCAAAATAAGTGAATTGCCTAAATATTACGACAGTTATTACATAAAATGAATGAGTTATCAGTTGGATTAACATAAACTTTGGAACAGCCAATTGTAGGAATTACCTAGGATAATGCCTTAACAATATGACGCCATAATTGTCACATGTGGTGCAATTAGATTCATTGGTTAACGAACATCACTGACTGTCAGTAGGTTCATCAAATGCAGTTTGAGTTGTAATATAGATATTTAATCTTGGTACTTTTCACTCTGAATTCATTCTGTGTATGAGTACATCTTTATTTGTTTTTGAGAGACAGCTGCTTGCCTGATTTCATAATAAGATCTGGATTGTCTGAAAGACCTCACTCATACAGATGGTTTTAAAGTTGCTTTCCTTTCATATTAAATTGATATATATTGATTTCAATGAATATCTATCTAATCTCACTATATCAATTTGATGGTCTGAAGTCAGTGTAAGACTACTTAAGTCTATGCCTTACTTGAAATCATGTATACATACCAAAAGAACCAACCATAAACACAAAATAAAACAAAATTTACTCAAAAATATTGAGAGCTTTTGCTTATGTGAAGAAGCATCAAAACACCACTGACTGGAAGTAAAACGATTTGGTGAATCCTTTACGAGATAAATTGAGAATATTTCCTATTTGCCATTTCTAAGATTTTTAGAAAAATCTTTTGAGTGATGATTTACCTGGTTTTGGGACTGTTACTGTGGTGTTAGTTTCTGTTCCCATTATATCCACCAGTTCTGCTAGTATTTCTAAATCTTCCGCATCAGACGCTACATCTTCAGCTGGGGTGGGTGGGGGTAGAGGCTCTATGACTTTTGCTTTATGTAACCTGTTAATCATTATGTGTACATTACATTAAAACTATAAGCAACCTTTACTTACAAATATGTACATGTACATTAATTGATTTATGGTGTTTTAATCAAAATTCAGGATTTGTATCAAAAATATATAGACAATGAGTTGCAAAGAACTGTACACAAAAAGAAGAGATTTTGTAAGGAAGATAATTCCAGGTGTTCTAATAATTATGGATAATATTGTAGCAAAAACATACAGGAAAACTGATTTTCCTTTTCAAATGAGCAAAACAATGTTTATTAAATTTAATAGTGACAAAGATAATATATTTGCTATAGAGATAAGTTTTTTACTTTTTGAATTGTCTTCAAATGTCTACAAACATTCATATAATTATAATTGTCAAATTCATTTTGATAATATTTAATGTAAATTTACAAGATAATGGAGCCATTTTCTTTCTTCTAAATTAGCTTTAAGATATTAATATACCAAATTAATAAAAAAGATCATGATGTATCAATACAAAGCTGAATACAAATGTATTGATAATTTCTTTCATAGACAGAAATAAGTTTTTTTTATAGTGCATACACAACCTTTCCCTTTTAAATATTGCATAATATTATAACTCACATGTTTAAAGTAAGTTTAGGAGAGTCGATCGGAGATAACTGGTTGCGAATACGGATATCAGCTTGACGTTTCTGATAATCTCTCTTGAACATAGTGGTACGAAAGCTCGAAATTTGTCCATTTGTTGCATTTTTAGCTGAAGGTGGACGTGGAATTATAGGCCCCTGAAAATACAAATATTTTCATTTATTTGAAACTGAAAAAATGTCATGTTATTATATAATTACTCTTAACATCAATGACTTTGAATACAAAATCAAATATTAACTAATTAAAACAAAGCAACATCAAAATGACCTAAAACAGAATATCCTTGTATTATCAGTAATCAATATATTTTATTTAACTGTTTGCAACATTCTTTAGCATCTTTACTATTCATAAATTAATACAGTTTATAGATTTTTACATTGCCATCATGATCATGATCGGCTGCTAAAGTCTGAGACTCAGAAAAACTACTTAAAAAAGATTATACACAAAAAGTGATCCCATGTAAAACAAAGCAATTTTGCATTGACCAATTAAAACAGTCATTTGTTGTAGCTATATATTGTAAAGATGTACGGAAGATTTAACTTTTCACTTGTTATCTGTACAGTGTACATACTTGTAACGATGGACCTTTACTGGTTACAGACCGGTCAGATAATGGCGGGTTTTTAAGTATCTGAAACACTTGAGCCTTATGAGGTCTATCAACCAAACGTTCCATCAAATCTAACCGTTTCCCCTGAAATGTTCCATTCTTTGATAGTTCTGCGAGCTCTTCGACAGTTTTGGCACGATCAAGAATCGGTCCAGGAACAAAACTGACCGCTTTATTTGGCTGTATACTAGATTTGTGGCCATGCTGAGGTTGATGAAATAAGTCTTGGTCAGAAATATCCTGGTTTATGATGGTTGATTCCGAGTACTGTGACTGACTAGCATAACTGGCTCTTGATTCTCCTCTTGCCTCCGTCATGATCAGGGCCTACAGCTCTACCAATAACAAAAAAGAAAATATGATAAACAGAGCATAACAAAGTGAACTAACAGCAAGAGAAATACAGAAATATTATATGTAAACATCAGCTACAATTGGATTTCCAATTATCTGTATGAAATTTAAACTATACAATAATCTAGCGTGTTGCATAGATGGCATGCATACAATCTGGGATCAAGTATATATCAATGAGAATTCATTATTGTCCCAGATACAATGAAATGGAAATAAAGGCATAATTTGTTATAATTTATATTTAAGTAACATACAGTTGTAACAGATTTGACACTTCCTGAGGTTTTTGTTGAGGCTTTGATTTAATTTTCAATTAAGATATATATTGGACTGATATGTCATATTTTACAGTATTCACAAGATCATTTGATTCTGAATATGTCCCTGAAAAAATTAAAATAAGCAGTGTATACGTAAGAGTCAGATAATTCTGACTATAACTCTGTGTCAAAGTACATGTATTAGTTCATCAATATATTGGGGTTTAAACATTAACCTCTTGACGGATCGTTTCCAAACTTTATAATTTTGATTAACGCACCAAGTACAAACTTTCCCGTAATTTTGGGTCATTTTCTGGAATTGGTTTAAACTTGTTTGAAAAAGGATGGTACACATCTACCCCAATTCGATTTTTAGCGTAATTCGCATGTTTTTTATGCAGCATGACGTCAGCAGTCGTCCCTTCTTTAGTGCAACAGAAAAGTCAGAATTACACACATCGCAAAATGCATGGTATATTCCCCAAGCCTTGCTATTTAAGCATGAACCACAATTGCCTGTTTGTTACAAAATACAATTGGTAGATTTCATGGTATTTTAGATGACAAAGACATGTTTTCTTTCACTCCAGCTGAAAGTACTACTGCACAAAATGTCTGCGCAACAATTTTTACTATGTCTTGTTCTACTAGAAGTTTGTCACTTAAGCAAACCACTATTGTACCAGAAAGAAAACTTTTATCCAGAATTTCGCCATTGTAATTTGGAATGCGGAAAATGAGGTTAAAATCAGGAATAATTCCGCAAAATCTGTAATTGTTGGCATCTATGTTTCAGCATAATCTGCCATCCAATTTACATTTTACCTATGATGCTGTCCAGTGGTTTGATGCAGCTAAGGTTTAAATGCATTCTGTGTATTTAATACAACGTCTTTCCTTTCTAAAATTATTATGAATTAAAAAATAATGTATTTTGTTTCATATGCAAGCTCAAAAAAATATTACTTATGTTTAAATACTGAGCTGTGCAGCAACAAGCTCTGTCATCAGATTTTTTTTTAGCTTTGCACAATGCTCGATGATATAACGCAGTGGGGTCATATAGGGTCATATCCAGTATGACAATGCAGTTTTACATGAAATTGAGGCTGAATTACCATGAGGAGGTCAAGCTGACGGAATGTAAGAAAATTGTTGAAAACCAACACATTGTTTAACTCTTTAGAATATTATAGAATCCAATATGTATAATCAAAGAATTCAATTTGAAATACGATGAGCAAAAATAACCGGCTGTGTCATTCCAACAGACGCAATTGTATATATCTTAAACATCCTTGATTGTTATATAGCCATTTTCAGATATTTTTTGACAGTTTTTTTTCTATCATCTTAAAGAGGGAAAATTGAGAAAATGACGAAGGCGAGTGCTGAAATTTGGTAGAGAGCTTGTATTTTATGTTTGTAGATAAGTTACAAAGTTTAATTTAGAAGCAATCGAATACAAGGTAAAGCCTTAAACGGCAAAAACATTTGGACATAAAAAGCGGATACGGAGTATAACCAAATAAAAATTTGATGTTTTTAAAAAGAATGTCCAGCTACATGCATGCCTTTACTTTTCATGATCTAAAATTGTAAACAACAAACTACGAAATAGTCTGGCTATACTTGTTCGTATCAATATGGGAGGACAGCTTTGTGCGGGACCACATGCACTTGTTTCTGGGTTTGTTTTTTTTAAACTACAAACAGTATCCCAATTACAAGTATCTGTGTCCCGAACGTTAAAAATCCCCTCTTCCGTAGTAAAAAGGGCCTGTTACAAAGCTTAATGACCAGCACATTAGCTGTTATTTGATATAATGAAGATGACGATGGTTTTCTCAATCAAAACAAGCAGCATCATTTGCTCAATTTAGTTTAAACTGAAGAGTTTTCAAGTTAAAAGTTCCCATACTGTGTTTTAAGTTAAAATCCTTCGCTTGTTAAGTCATGATGTGGATGTCAACCGCAATACACATAAGAAACAAAATAAAAACAATATCACATGAGACGATCGTGTTCAAACATCACTGGTGTCCACCATGACAGTTTATCTGTAGCCTGGCAATACCCATCATGCTTTTCGCGTCATAGGCAGTGCGCGAAAATACAAAAGTTACCCGCAGAGTTACCACTAGATGGCGCTTTTCGTTGCTCTCTCTCTCTCTCTCTCTCTCTCTCTCTCTCTCTGTCCTGACTTCCGAAAAAAGTATGACTACAAATTATATAAAAAATAAAGTTATTATTTGATAGTTTCTCATCCAATGCGAACATGATAAGTTGAAATATAGATCTATGCCGTTATCCAAATGATACCGTTATTAGAAAACTTTTTACTTAGACCATAGGTACTGTAGTACAGTCACAGATCTCTAAGTAGTACAGTATACGAAGCGTAAAAAACTCGAAAAGATGACTTACTATAGCCTTAAATGTCTCAAGTTATAAGTTAAGCGTATTAAATCCACAGCACAAACGTTTCCTAAACGGTTTTCAAACACACACAATTTTGCATAGCGCAACTGTTTGAACTTTGTATAGTTTACCAAAGACCAGTATTAACAGGTCTCTGCATATTAATACGAGACGTTATAATCACAAGAACAAGAAAAACTCAAGGATATATCTTTATTTCAAATTGACAAAAAAATCATTTAACAATTTCATCACCCATTGGTAATTTGTTCGTACAGAAATTTGAATCTAAAGAATTAAAAAAAGAACGTACAAAGGGATGTATTTATAATGCGTAGTATCGTCATCTATAAGTAATTTGCCTTAAACCAGAGTGCTCAAGATAATACAGTTTGATACCGGATGCTTATTGGGTTTTTTGGGCGTAATTTTGTAATTCAAGATAATTTTAAAACATATTTCATATTAGGAGGTTTAAGTTGGTGTTTAATGAAAACATTATTTTCATAGTCTGTATTATGAACCTGAAGCAATGGCAATTCAC